>JANHJO010005691.1:20877-31299 GCA_032468235.1 Pseudoxyrhopus heterurus | reverse complement strand
AACATTTAGCTGATTTTTTGGTTGTGAACCAATTTGGTTGTGAACAGAAGCGTTTGTGAACCGAGGTTCCACTGTACTGTAATTTATATAAATAATCGATTACAAACTATACCATGATCTCTATCAGGAGTAATTGGAACATGAATAGTATAAAAATGTGTCCAGTTTTTGCAAATAGAATTAATTCTTAAATATTAGACTCTAATAGTCTAAAAGTTGAACATTTAGCTGATTTTTTTGGTTGTGAACCGATTTGGTTGTGAACCGAAGCCGTTGTGAACTGAAGTTCCACTGTATGATAAAAAACCAGACTTTGTTTCTAAAAATACACTGAAGGAAAATGTAAGATGATTTTTCCCCCCTTGGACAACTATTTTATCGGTGCTGGTTTTATGAAATTGTGAAGCCATTTGAAGTTGGGCAGCCTACAAATGAAGCAATCAGTCACCTATTTCACATAGCACATTAAAGTGCAATTTAGTTAACCATTCTTTATTGAACATCACACACACACACCCATACATACACACACAGTTTTGGAGTTCATACAACATTATAAGTCAGGAACTGTGAATCATAAATCACAATGAGAAGTTCACAATTCTTCAAACTATTATGAATGAGAAAAAATGGCAATCTGGCATTGCATAAAAAAAGAAGCCTGCAAAATCAGTTACTTTCCTATTTATACATGAGTTTTGTCTACAGAAAGGGAAGAAAAAGGAAAAGGGAAAAGAGATATGCATCTCAACAAGAACAGTCACTAAATTTACTTCACTTTGATAGCTATTTAAGTATAAATCAACAATTGAAGTGAGTTGGGAAAAACAAACAAAACTCTAAGAGGTTAGAGCAACTTTACTGGTCTTTGTTGAAATAACTAATTTTGAGACTTCATCTTAAGATAATTGGCATTGCTACTGCAGCAGTGCCTGAAGATCACGTTATAAATTCACCTAATGCAGCGCATGAGCCTACATCTCAGTCTCTTCTTTTAATTAATCCTAGTTTAATTAAGCAAAAAATATAGGTGCAGGATTGCTCTTTTGGCATGGAGAGCAGGCTTTTTTAAAATTAAAATTTATTATAAAATACAAACAGAAACACATAGGGAGGCTAGAGAAAGAAAAAAAAGGGCAGGAGTACAAGGAAAAAGGAGGGAAAATAGTGACTTCAAACTTTTTTCAGTGCAATAGAATACAATCTTAACTTTATACTTTACACAATTAGTAAGTACTAATTAGATATCATTGTTACAGTCATTTCTATAACGATAAATTAATCAAATCATCAAAACCTAAGATCGACGTTTAATTTTTTTGTGTTTCATGTGTGAAGTCCAGAAGCAGTTTCCAAGTAGAAACAAAACCGGATAAATTTTAATTAGAACACTTAGTTTTGTCATATCTTCAGCATGGAGTAGAGGCTTAACTTTTCTTTTTTTTTCAGCTGCTACTAAACAAAAATGTTCCTTCTCTTACACACAAACACATTCAGGTACAGCCAGGAGCTTAACAACAGCAACAAAATTCTGTTGGTTCATATAATAACTTTACTCCTAAAGTTTTTAACAGCTTGGAGAGGGGAGAAATGTGATTTTAATTCAGATTGTTTGCATCATCAGAACACAGAAATATTTTCCCGGTTTTCATAAGAGGAAGACCTAAATCATTCCTACCTGTGATGTATCAAGCAAAAGTGGAACTCTATGCATTAAATATGCAGCCATAACGTGTTATTTGGCCACAGAGAAAAGAGACTTCGCATGATTTACAACACATAGAGTGATTCAAGATGCCCATAATAACAACAACAAAAGTGGTTGTTATGACAATATAGTAATTCACTGATTGAAACCAAGATGAAATGCTGAATTCAAGTCTGAAATAAGGAAATCATTTTTAAATTAAATAGATTCTATTAATCTATGCTATTGGGTTTTTCCTTTTCTTCCTTTTGGGAACTAATGAAAAATCATTACTGTAGGGAAGTTCTAATTTTGCAGGCTGTTTCTGTTGTGAGATAGACCTTCCAATACATACCAAGAATATTCTATACATATAAGTTATGGAAAGCATCTTGTGATCGCAAAATATATGTTCTGAATATAAGTATATTCTTAATCAAGTATAGGTTAAACATGAATTGAGAAACATCTAATTCAAATGTACAAGCTGTGAATTTATTATATAATCACAGGCAAACATTGCACTCATGCCTAAGTCCTCTACCCACCTACATTATAGGACTGATAAAACTATCTTATCTGGCTGTTGTAAATATTACTCTGCTAATTCAGCAAGAAATACTATTGTATGAACCTTTAATGCAGTTCACAGCTAAAAATGGTTTTAGCAATTCTCTACCCCAGTTAATTCAAAATGCATATTTAAATGCTCTATTTTTTCGCAAGTATTAGGGAGGATGATATTCAAAACCAGACACTTTTGTGTTTGCCTCTGGTCTCCAGAATGAATTTCACTTGTTTTTCAAATTTTGGTCCTATTCACATCTCCCTCAGGATTCATCACACTGTTTAAGTACTAAAGTCAAATGAGTATTTATCCTGTGCAAATACATCTCTTTTCTCTGTGAACAGAAGCTACATACCAAAAGCTACATAGCAGGTTCCAAATTTTAATAGCTAGGAAATGAGGAACTCAACAATGCGAGAGGAAGTACTGGCACCATTATATGAAGAAATCATGATCCTTTGTGGCAGAAAAAAACAACCTCCAAACATTTAAAATGTGGGAAAGAATGGCCACAGGTGGCCAACTACTACCTCTTTCTTTTTTCCCTCTTTCCTTCTTTCCTTCCTTCCTCAGAAATTCTTTTAGAATAGGTTAAAGCACCCATTTCTCTGAGTCCCTCTCAAAGAGGTTCTTGGCCCTGTCTATTTTTGTAACACAGACCTCATCTTGTTCTGCAAAGCTTTGTGCTGCCCTGAGACTGAAGGAAATTACACACTTGTGAATAAGGATTAAAGGCACCAAGGAGAGTTGATGATTCTATAATAACCTCTGTAGCATACTACATGTTAAGTTGAAGGTATTTAAGTTATTTTTGGATTGCAAAGGAACCCATCACTGAACAGAGATGCATAAGTTTCTATTCCTCAGCTGAATGAAAATAATTTCTACCAGGCTGGGAATGAATATAATTGCAATATAAATGTTAGTATCTAATAACTATGTTACCATAAAACATGTTGAAATGTAAAGCCCTAATAGTATCGCTTCTTACACTCTCATCATTGTTTTTGGGCAAGATCGTGAGGCTTATTCAAGTCCAATAGGCAAAAATATACATATGTATTATATATAATATGTCATTCAAATTTTTCTCAGAAACCTTCAAGAATAAAAAAAAATACATGTGCCTCAGTATCACAGAGGCTTACAGCTCATATTAAACACCATCCACTACAAACACTCATTTTTGTACGTATTTATGTCTTTACTCAAAAGATTTTTATTCTACTTTCCAGCTAAGAAGGTTCCTAGAATAGCTACCGAAAGTTAATAAGAATTTCATTTCTAAGTTATTATTTTTCAGGTAGTAGTGACTGACTGAAGTTCTGTAATGTCTATGCAACCAGAGGCTAATTTTAACACCTACCATAGTTTTATGCCATGACCTAAAGAAAAAATTCTCTGCAAACTCGAGAATGAGCTCCACAGAATATGCTGAAAAAGTTCTAATGTAAATATGCGGCAGATTAGTGATGTTTAGTTCTAGAGGATTTATGCATTGAACAATGTAACCTAATTTTGACTGTGCATATTTTTATCTTAGTAACCCAGTTTTATTTTCATTCTGAAAATATTCTCCTTCCAATATATTAACTCTAACTAAGGATGCCTGAAGCCTTTGTCCAGCCCTTATTTTTAATTAATTCTGATTTTCTATTAATTGATAGATGGGAATGCAATTATGCTACAAACCATCATATTTGTCCCAAGAATTATTTGCTCAAAAAATTCCAATGGGAAGCTCACAGATCTATGACTGAATATGTGAGAAATTGGTATACACTGGCAATAAAAAGATCTGTCCAGTTCTTTTATTTGGAAAAATAAAAATAGTAAATATTAATAGTAATATTAATAGTAAAATACATGGGCAGGTTAGATCCAATAAGCCTGGAGAAAATCTAAGATATTTAAGATAGCATTTTGTGCTTTCGGCTTTTGCAATGATGTTCTGGGAACATGAATCATATCAATTATAAAAAGATTTTTTTTTTCAGATCTGATGGTTCTGTGCCTAAAACCACCTCCGCCATTTTGTGGGGTCTCCATCATTTCCAGGGAAGCTTATATTTTTCCTTTTTGGAAGCTCTGAATTGTCTTTAGAAGCTTTACCATAAATTTTGAAACATTATTTGCATAAATTAAGAAAAATTGTTTGATATTTGGTTTAAAAATGTTTAGCTGAAAAATAAGTATTTACAACCACAACTGAGTCAAAAATTTCTGTCACTAAACGAGATAGTTGCTAAGTGAGTTTGGCCACATTTTTCCACCTCTCTTGCCACAGTTAAGCGAATCTCTACAGGTGTTAATTTAGTAACATGGTTGTTAAGAGAATGTGGCTTCCCCATTGACTTTGCTTGTCAGAAGATCTCAAAAGGGGACACTGCAACCGTGATAAATATGAGTCAGTTGCCAAGTGTATGAATTTTGATCACGTGACCATGGAGATGCTGCAATGGTCATAAGTGTGAAAAACAGTCATAAGTCACTTTTGTCAGCACCATTGTAACTTTGAACAGTCACTAAATGAGTCATTGTAAGTCAAAGGCTACCTGTATTCTTTGTATTTTGTCAGCCCTGATAACTGGAGAGTTTGTTCGTCATTTTCAAAGGAATGGCTTATTCTATGATTGAACTTGATGGGGTATACTGACAGCGTCTTCCAACAATTGTGGAATTAAGGAAATTGTGCCCTCATAAGTATATCAAGCAGTAAGCTCACTGATCAATAGGAAAAACTTAATTTTTCTATCTCTGGATCTTGCCAAATTCATCATGTTAAAAAGAAAACAACCCATAGCAGGTGCTCAGAGCTGTCAGACCTTGAAATTTGTTTTGAAACCAGCCACCTGTTAGTGCAATTGTGTAGCTGTTTTTCCTGGCTTATGGGATTTTGCTTCAGCTGTTGTTCTCATGCTAACATTTATTTCCTTCAGGGATCACTCAGTTCACTTGCTGCAAATGAGATGTGTGTGTATGTTTGTCAGTCATCCTGAAGTCTGATTCATTGCTATGTATAGAAAGAAAGAGCACTTAAGTTTCCTTCGGTATCAATAGACTTTTTATTCTTCTTCCAACACTTCCATGATAAGACAAGAGAAAAAAATGTGTCTTAAACAATGCTTCTTGACTCATTTGCTTCATTATGATTCCTGTTTATACTTCTTCAGCAGGTCACGTGCTTTGGATGCAAAAGACCCCAGGCTGAACCTTTTGCAATTCTCAAATAGAGTTGTTAAATTATTTTGTCAGAGTAAATAATACTGGTCTGAATAAATCAAGAGCCTGATATGTATATGCCCAAATAATTTGCTTATATGATCACAATTGAGTCCAAAACTTATGTTGTTAAGTGAAAAATATTTTAAGTGATTTTTGCCCCACTTTTCTTGCCATATTTGTTAAGTGAATCACTGCAGTTAGTTAAGTTAAGTTAGTAACACAGTTGTTAAGTGTATCTGGCTTCCACATTGACTTTGTTTGTCAGAGGGCTTGGATAGATCCAAGAATGGCTTTCCCGAGTTGAATCTATCTGCCCAGTACAAGAAAAAAGGGAAAGGTTATTGAGAAACCCCCTACTGAGAGAATGGCACCTGTAAGGATCAGTTGTTAAGTTTTCTCAATGAAGGCCTACATCTAGATATTTTGATTAACCTTCCTTGGTTGTTTTTTAGCAGCAGTGTAAACATGGCTCTTCAGGAGAACACTTATGGAGAAGAACTTGTGTTATGTCCAAGGTGCATCAGGTTGATGGCTATAATAAGTTTATTGTTTTGTTTGAGTTTAAATCTTATTAAGCCACTCAGGGACTATTAAGCCACTCGGGGACAGCACAGAAGCATAATTAAGTAAATAATAAATCTTGAGTACTATTTTTTTAATTAGGCAGAACTGTCTGTGAAACTACAATTGGAAGGCTTGAGCCCTCCTCAAATAATTGATTAATATACAGTATAAACTACAGGAATGGATGAAAAAGAAGGCTGCAATAAAAATGGTACAACCAATGGAAACAGAGTTGTTTTGGGAGTGAAGCTAAGGTTCCAGTTGCTCTGGAAACATTGGTTATTTGTTGAAGAAAAAAATTAAAATGGCCTTGGAGAAACTACAGTAGCTTGACAAATGTAGAGAGTATTAGTAACTTGGCAGAAGATACAGAGGTGGGAGTAGTAAAGGAAGTAAAAAAAAAATTAAAATCATCATCAAAAGAACCGTGGTGGTGTAGTGGTTAGAATGCAATACTACATTCTAGTTCGATCCTGAGCAGCTCAAGGTTGATTCAACCTTCTGTCTTTCTGAAGTCGGTAAAATGAGGACCCAGATTGTTGGAGGCAATATGCTGACTCTCTCCAGTCCACTTAGTGATAGCTGTAAAGCACTATGGAGTGATATATAAGTCTAAGTGCTATTGCTATTGCTACTCCTAGTGCTTTAAAGTCCATAAATATTATATTCCTGTTGGAAAAAGCAGTATGATGGCTAAATAGATAGTAAGTTCTGTCAACTTTACCAAAATGCTAGTACTGTTATATCTGTGTGCAGGATCAAATCAGTTGTATTACCAGTTCCACTTTAGCCTACAACCCTTAGAGAGAGCTGTAAAGCACTGTGAAGCAGTATATAAGTCTAAGTACTATTGCTATCATCTATGGGTGCAGGTTTATTTATGGTGGATGCTAGGGCTACGGTCTGATTAGATGATGATCCAAACATTGTTTTTTTTTTCTTACAAAATGGAAGGAAAAGGGTGCTTGGTGCTTTCTGAGCTTGGTTGTTGCCTTGCAGATGTTTCATTACCCAAACTAGGTAACATCATCAGTGATAGGCAATATGGAACAGATCTTGACTTATCCTAACTTGAATGGATAGTTCCAACATATCCTATCATAGTTCAAAGACTCCACTAAGCTTTGTTTGATTAAGGCAGACCTGATTTGCTTTATTTAGCCAGTGGTGCCCTGAAAAGGAAGGGAAAAATAAAATGTTTGCCTAGATCATAGGTGTCAAACTGGCGGCCTATGGGCTGGATGTGTCACACACGGGCCATGCCCACCCCAGCCCTAGGAAAAGAAAAGCCGTCACAAAATATCACATGACAGCAACCTGATGCCGCAAATTTGACACCCATGGCCTAGATGAAAGGAAGACGAAAGGTATTGGATCCAAAGCAGCGTAATCCTTAGATCAAGAACACTCCTGGTCATCCCAATCATGGTTTTGGGTTGAGTGATGAAATGGTGAGATGCAGATTGAAAAATTATCTCTGAATAGCTGAAGACATTGAAGAAAGACGAAGGCATGGTTTGAGTCTCAATTAGAACAAAAGATTATTGGGCACTTAGGGAAGATTGCAAAATCTAGGGGCATAATTCTTGAATTATGCATGGCTGACAGTAAAACTGGCATTTAGAATATTTCTATTCTGGTCAGAGAATCTATATTAATCATAGATTTCTGGAATGGTCTCTGCCCAGTATTTAAATGGTGCTTATTGTTGTTTTCCTATTGTTATTATCCCACCTTTTTAATAAATAACTCAAGGTGGTAAAGATACCTAATACCAAATTTCCCCCCACAATAATAACCCTGGTTGGGGAGGAGTTTGAGTTAAGAGTGAATGACATTAAATACTCACTGAAGTATTATTCATATTAGTGTTAATGTCAGTATATATTTAGCCCTTTCCTATTGAAGGGTGGAAATGTATTTAATCCATGCTTTTTTTCTTTTTTCTCCCATGTTTAATTTCTACATTTGAATTAATTGTTTTAATTTACTGTTTTATTACTGTTTTACATGATTGTTTAATCCCATTATGATATTTTATGGAAAGCAGTACATATATTTGATTTGTTTTATTTTATTTGGAAAATTTATATTGCTGCCAACTCGCTCACAGCGACTCAAGGCAGCTAACAGGAAATAAAAACACAACCTGAGCAAGCAGCAGCTACCATCAACAACCCAATATATATATATATATGATGAGATGTTTATAACAAGTCACGTAAAACTCAAACAAGAGTTGGGGAACATCAGGATCTCTGTTGTCTAGGGCAGGCAGAGCATCAGGGTGGGAATGCCCCCTTTTTCAAATCTTAGCTTGCTATACCTTTCTCTAAAGACTTTGCACAGGCCTGGAGCTCTATTGCAATGATGACTAGCAGGGGTGGATTTCAAATATTCCAGCAACCGGTTCGCTGCCTGGTTGCTGGGTGGGCCTAGTTGGCCTCACGCACCAAGGCGTGGGAGGGGCATTTTCGCCCTCCCCAGCCTTGGGAGGACTTCCGGGAGGCCCGGTTTTCACTCTCCCTAGGCCCCAGGGAACTTCCCTGGACTCTGGGGAGAGCGAAAACAGCCTTCCCCGGCCTCCACAGGCCCCCCGGAGGCTGGAAATAGGCCTTCCGCGACTTCCGGGAGGCCCGGTTTTCGCTTTCCCCAGCCCCCATGGAGGCCCGGTTTTCGCTTTCCCCAGCCCTCCCAGAGCCTCCGCACACAGCCAAACTTACCTGGCATCCAAAAATGGACCGCGTGGAGACTCCGGGGAGGGGCGGGGTGGGCGGGGCCAGCCAGAGGGGTATTTACCGGTTCGGCAAACCCTTTAAATTACCGATACCGTTTCGCACGAACCGGGCCGAACCGGTAGGATACCACCACTGCTGACTAGGATTATCTTTGCTTCTCCTTCCTCAGGTTAGCAATTCCTTCTCCTTCCATTTTGTAAGAAAAAACCCAAGCTGGATTCACCCTACGGAAAATATTGATGAGATCGCCTCTCCTTAATTTAAGTACACAACTCATTGGTAGACAAGACTTACTGCTGAGCAGAGTAACCCTTCAAAACCTAATTTTAAAACCCAATTCTTCTCAGGCACTTAATTTAAAAAGGATGGCCCTTTGTGTGAAGTTTTTGTGGAAAAAGAAATATTCCGCTTCTTATCATAGCAAAGCACTTCCTCAAAGTTCCTGTTTTACTAGCGTATTAATTGAATTGTGTTTGTCAGAGGAAAAGCCTTTTGACTGAAGTGGAGAAGCAAAAAGAATATCCGTAGTATTTAATCTTTTGAATAAGGTTTTGTTTCCCATTGAGTACAAACTTCCTAAAGGAAGCAACTTCCTAAATAAAAATCCCAGGCAGCACAAATCCAGACCCTACACACATTGAAATGGCTTTGTTATTCACAAAAAAGGAATTTATGTAAAATCAGTTATACAGTTGCTAGTAGCTCAGAATATATAAATAACTGAATCATTTCCTCACCTGACAGCACCAAATTGGATTATATCCTTGAATTAAATTACTTTTCTTTATCCCACGTGTGTTGCTGCATACAAAATACATATATACAAGTTTTGTTCTTTGCAAAGGGTCGCTGAATATTGGCTGTGAGGATTGTGACAGCGCTGCCTCTCAAAGCATTTACCCAGTGCTTCCTAAACATTTTCTTTGTTATCCAAAACTGCTTATCAGAAATTCCTTATTTAAATGTTGCAATTGTGTAATGGCTTTGTGTGTCATTACCAAAGAAATATCACTTTTACCCAATTTTAGGTAATTTAACCAGGTTTGGGAAGTACTAACTTAAGCTCATCAAAGGACATCAAAGGTTTTTAACATGATAGGATACCCCAAAGGATGAATATTTTGCTTCCTGGCCATAAACCCTACAAAGGGAAGAGACCATTTGTTAAATGAACTGGGACAGTTGTTCTGTTTGAGCTTGGTTAAAAGCAAGACAGAGAATGAGGTGGCTGGATGGAGGCACTGAAGCAGTCGGTGTGAGCTTAAATGGACTCCGGGGGATGGTGGAGGACAGGAGGGCCTGGAGGAACATTGTCCATGGGGTCACAATGGTTCGGACATGACTTCACAACTAACAACAACAACAAAGAATATATATTGTAAGCAATATTGCTATCGGACTGTACATGACTACAGATCAAAACATATTGGGTGATAAATGTATAAAGTGTTATGGTACAATTATGAAAACAATAGTTATAATTATGACATACAATACTATGTACTTAAAAGAGTCTACACTGTATGACTATGAGACTGATGGTTATAACCAGGGTATATAATGTAGCAATAGCAATAGCACTGTATTTATATACCGCCTATCAGGGCTTGCAACCCTCTCTAAGTGGTTTACAATGTCAG
>JANHJO010005691.1:10707-20777 GCA_032468235.1 Pseudoxyrhopus heterurus | reverse complement strand
ACATTCAGTCAGAGCTGAAGAAGCTTCTTGGATGAGAAGTGAAAAGTCTTCAAAGAAAAAACAGAAAGTCCAGTTGCCTCTTGAAAAAAAACACCTTTGGGACAACTGTGACCTGGATGACTGAGAATCTCCAGAGACATTTAACAATGCACTTTAGAAATGTAATTGCACTTTAAAATAAATTCCCTTATAAGACAATCACACTTAGCATTCTTGTAGGATAGATCTTGCTAGAAGACAAAAGCTTTGTATATCCATATTTCTCATGCTTGCATAGAGGAAGAAAGCAAGCCAAACTATAAAAAAGAACCCCGCAAAGAAGCAATGTCAGTTTTCTTAAAGTAGGGATCCCCTCTTTTTAACATACATTTGTTAAATATTTGCACAAGAATACCACTGAGACATTAACCTTCAAATTCATCTCTTTAGCTTTCAGGCTGTCTCTATGTGTGTTTTACATTACACTTGCTAGCCTTCGATTGCTTTTTTATGGACAGGTAGTGGGGAAAAAAGCAGTTATGAGTTTTATGACTGAAATCCCCAACTGCTGATATATTTCCAATTTAGCTTAGTGGTTTACTGTAGCCCGAGGCATACATTATTTAGCACTCAGACATATTCGGCCATGTCTTGTTCCTTAAGTGCCATAGGGTTCTCATTTGTGTACCCCCAAGGGGACCATCCAATGGACAACTGGTGATGTCACCCCCATTTACCAATCCTTTATAATTCGGGGGGGGGGATTTAATGTTTTCAAGCAAAGTGCTCCTTTGTTTAACCTTAACCAGAAGATATATATTTGGTCTCATCATGGAACATTCCCTGCTGATAATATCTTGTTAAAGATTACTGTTTTAAATAAGAGATTCTAAATGGCAACTAGGGCTGCTTTTCCAAAGGCAGAACACACAGAATAAACTACTTTCATTTCTGTTCCAGAATGAACTCTTACATTCGCTATCTGAGAGACAGAACGTTTTAGTTACCACAAATGGGAAATGGAAATTGAAACATACAGATCATTAAAATAATATGTCTTCTGCTACCCGAACATTACAAATATCATTTTGTACTTTGGGTTAGCTGCGGTGTGGTCTTCATATGCTGTAATGGACTTGTAATGTAATTTGAAATCCCTGGGAGAAAAGACGGAATCTGAAAAATAAGAGGCAAGGAACTGTGATGTTGGCCATGTGAAAGCCTATGAAAAGAGTGTGCACTGTGCCACAAGGAGCTGCGTTGCTCAAGAAAGAAAGAAAGATCACTCCCTTCAAACATAGAACACCTGGGAATCCTAACCTGGTATTCTGTCAGGTGAGAAAAGAATAGTTAAAACTATGTCTCCTGGGAAATTGGAGGCATTGTCTGTAATCTGTCCAAGTATATGAGAGGGAGAGAGAGGGAGGGAGGGAAAGGGAGGGAGAGAGAGGGGGAGGGAGAACTTGTACAGGTAGTCCTCAACTTATAACTATAATTGAGCCCAAAATTTCTGTTGCTAAATAAGTCGAGGACTTCCTGTACTCTTTTCTTTCTCTTAACAAGAGCTTCATAATGGGATATGGCTATCAGTGATCAATGGAAAGTTTGCTGCTGAGGAATGAAGATCAGAACAGTACTGGGCCTTGTGGGATTTTGCATCTATCTTTGACTGTGCCTCAAATGTTCAATGTGCCTCAAATGTTCAATTACATTTTATAATTCATTAAGAACATGGATCAAATAACATAGAACTCAAAGGTCCCTATTCTGACTTTTTTGGCTTTTTAGCATTATGGAAATAAAGTAATTTAACTGCATTTCCAACAATTAGAATCTACCTCAGGCTAGCTGAAAACTTAAAGGGATGAAACCTACGAGTGTTCTCAAATGAAGTCTGAAAACAGGACATTTCCACACAACCAATGGTGTCATCCTTCCTAACTTTACAGCTGTTCCTTGGAGCTCGGAGGTTGAGGCTACCCAAGAAGGGCTGGAGAATTTACATTCTACATGCCAGCGACTTGTCTTCAGTAGGAAGAGATCAAAATGGTGGATGCATTTCAATGTGAGTCCTGCCTCTTTTGTATATGATGCACATAAACAATGGTCATTGCAACACTGTCTGCCATCTTGTTAGCATCTCCACATATGCTGCCATCAGCCCTTGTTCTCCTGCAGAGCCAGGACTTCAGGAGAGATGTGAAAAATATCAAGAAATCAACGGCTGCAATACTGTGCCTGCTCTTTTATTCATATTATTAATGTTGTTGTTGTTGTTGCCTGTTTCTCATTCCAAGCATGATGATCAACCTAGAACTTCAGAGTTTCCTGGTTTCTGGGTTAACATCTTCATCACCACACCAAACTGGCTCTCTTTCCTCTTAAAAAAAATCACATCATATAACTGAAAAACTGCCAAAAGGATATTTTTATGTTAAAGATAAAGGTAAAGATTCCCCTCGCACATACGTGCTAGTCGTTCCCAACTCTAGGGGACAGTGCTCATTTCCGTTTCGAAGTCGAAGTGCCAGCGCTGTCTGAAGATGTCTCTGTGGTCATGTGGCTGGCATGACTAAACACCGAAGGCGCATGGAACACTGTTACCTTCCCACCAAAGGTGGTCTCTATTTTTCTACTTGCATTTTTACATGCTTTCGAACTGCTAGGTTGGCAGAAGCTGGGACAAGTAACGGGAGCTCACTCCGTTACACGGCACTAGGGATTTGAACCGCCGAACTGCCTACCTTTCTGAGCATCTTAATTTTTATGTTACGTGAGGTTTAATCACCTAGAAATTTTATATTCTGACAGTACAATATAAAAAGGATGGAAAATACATAATAGATAAATCAGATCTATTTTTATTTAGTTTTTGCCACAAAGATTTTTTGTGAAAGAGATGAACAAGTATAAAATGCCCAGTTCAAAATCAACTTCTCCAACGATGCAGAGAGAACAGCATTTTGTCACTTTCACCTTGTTCTGTCTTCTCTATTGTAAAATAAAAAGGGGATTTGCTCTGCCTGTATAAATAAATCTTTTGTGCATATATCAGCTATAATGAAATGACTCTCAACAATTCATACTATCTTCCAATACATTACACTAAAATGTTCATAATGTAGTATTAATAAAACAACATTAAAATAGGTCCATAAATATCAGTATCCCCAAACCCCCAAAATAAAATCAATTGGTAAAATAAATAAGCAGAAGGTAACAATACCGATTCAAATGCTTTTTAAATAGTTCTTTTTTTAAAAAGTCTGTGAAATGCTGATGAAGTGGGAGCTGATAATATCTCAATAGAAGAAGAATAAAGCAGACACTATCCAGAAAAACAATATCCTTTCCTCTTGCGAATGTTGGCAACCCACTAGAAGATTCCCCTGAGAGGTCCATGAGTGATGGATTGAGCAAGTGGGGAAAATGGCCCTGATGGCTTTCTTGGAAATGTGGAAGACAGCAATGCTGCAGCAGAAAAAGAAAAGGTATATTTGATCTGCTCTTTTTCTCAGATAGGATGCAAATAAAAATGCCTCAGTCAGAAGGAGTTTAGTCAACTACTGAAAATTCTTTTTATCAGAAAGAAGCTTGGAGGTTTAGTTGGACAAGGTCTATGACAATTCACCATGGCCAACTTGCCACAGCCAACTCAGCACTGCCAACTTTCTTTGACCATTTCACTGCGGGACAACTCACCACAGCCAACTCGCTGCAGGACAAGAGTTACACTAATATCAAAGAAATAGAATCTTTGATGATGCTATCATCAAAGAAAGGATGCAAAAGGAAGGACAGAATTAAATGTGAATTTCAAAAATTAAAATAGTTTTTATTTATTTTAAATAATTAAATAGGCCCGCTTTTTGGCTAAAGTGGCTGCCTGTAAAAAGAGAGCCCCCCAATCTACAGCCAACGCTGACCCTTATTTTGATGATCCGTCTTGCCCCACCTATGAGAAGCAGTGACAGTGATAGTTTCTGGAACTTTCCCCTGACTGCCGCTCAGTATTGCCAATTGTTTTAAACATTTTAACTGACTTTTAAGTGACTTGGATTGCATAAATCCCTTAATGCTCACCCTTAATGTCAATGTCCTTGCCTTTTACACAGCATGTTGCTGATTTTATCTTATTTAACCGTGCCTTACACATCACTTTTGTATTGTCCCTTGTCCCCCTCTTTTCCCTTTACCCTTTGGTTCAAGACTTCGGTCAGGAACCTAATAAAGGAAATTTATAATTAAATAGAATTGTTAAATTGTCCCACAGCAAGTTGTCCCACAGCGAGCTGGCTGTAGCGAGTTGGCTGTAGTGAATTGTCCATGGCAAGTTGGCCATGATTAGTTGGCCATGGCAAGTTGGCCATGGTAAGTTGGCTGTGGCAAGTTGCCCCATGTACAAGTATTCCAAGGCTGGATTAGATTCTTGGACCAAAGGTTCTCCATACCTGCTTTAAGGCCCTGCACAGAAGAAACACTTTGTTAGATACAGCTGCATTATGATTTTATATGCAATTCTTCAAAGAGAAGAAATACTTGCATGTTCAAAAATATCTAGAGCACATGTTCTGCATGCAAAAAGCTGCATGTTCAACTCTCGTCATCTCTTCCTAGCTTGGGGATGAAGCGGGTGGCTTTGAGTCAGTTTTTGACTCCCGGTGACTATCTGGACAACTGCAGTTTTCTTAGCAAGATTTCAGAAGTAGTTTTGCTTTGTCTCTTTCCTAGGGCAAAGGGATAGTGACTGGCCCAAGATTACCCAGCTAGCTTCATGCCCGAGGCAGGGTTAAATGTGAGCCTTTCCCAATTTCTACCCTGATGCTTTAACCATTACACCAAACTGGCTCTAGATTTGGGTGCTACCTGTCTAAAACACTGCACAAACACTGTTAGCCATCATTGCAGAATATATGACTTAGATGGATTGACTTGCATAATACAGCAGTCAAAGTCTAGACTGGTTAATTCTAGCAATTAAGAAGGAGAATAATGGAGTGTATCAGTCAAGAGTGCAGGGTAAGGGAGCTTTTAGAAGCCATGAAAAAGGCACTCCAGACATAGCAAGGTGGGCAATTTGGCTTATCTAGAAATAGTTACATTTTCTTTGAAAAACACACACTGTGCCTTTAATAGTTATGACTGAAATTGAACAGGTGCATCAAGCTGCATTATTGCTAAGTACAGCTGTTAAGAAAACTCCTTGTCAGAAAAAGAGGCAGATTTCTTCATTGTCCTTTTTTTTAATGTTAATCAAATATAATTCCTAAACCCTGCCTCTTGCTTTTTTATTAGCATTGTTCCTAAACAGATGGCTACAATCCATCTATTTAATTGATACTTAGTCTAAATGTAAAGTGGACTTATTTTCTTAAATAGCTTTGTTCAGTTAATTAAATATTATTTCAACTATGAAACAAAAATAATCTACAAATATTTAACATCCGTATAGTTTGCAGTGTATAAATCTCAGCAATAATGTTTTGCTACAGCCAGGACAGAGCAGACTATGTTATCAGCTGAGATCATGCATCTTGATAAGCCATGTTTTATTGAACAAACTACAACTGGCTGGCTTTGTATACCTCACAACTGTAAACCCTGGTTGACAAACCACAAAGGATAAGTTCCTTCCCCAAAGACATCTGGTCTTCCGTTCCCTTTGGGTTTTCAGGAAAGCAATTAAACCTGATTATTCCCTCAAACACAAGATAACAGCATTCTGTTATTGAAACTTTTGTGAATCATTTAGTAGATACATTTTATATAATATATATTTATATAATAACTTTTTACATAATGTTGATACCAAATTTGGTTTATTTTATGGGTGGGTTTTCTTTAGCGGGGTGGGGAGGCATGCTCCATGATGTTTCTAATTGTTAGCCACCTAAAACATTCACGAATGCGTTACAAGTTCAAACTGATATTGCGACTTAGAACGATGCACAAATCAGGTTCCCTTGTAAGCACTTTTGGTACTAGTATAGAATGATCTTACTTAATCATCCCACTCGATAATCAGGCAGTCACAGTCTGCACCATTTATAGCTTTTTGGACCACCTTCAGGGATAGTCCTATGTGGAATCCATTGCAATAATTGAGGTAGGGATATTATAACTAAACTCATTGTTATTAAATGTGCTTTGATGACAGATAGAAATTGAGGAGAAGGCTGGCTATGCACCTGTTTCTTCAGAAGAAGCACTACCTCATCCAGAATACTCAATATTCTTCAAGACCTGAGAATTTCTTATTGGTCTTAACCCTGATTTCAGGTTCATTATCTTGGCCCTTACCTAGATTTCCACACCCCTTCTGATTCAGGTAGAAAGGAGAGGCAGAGGTACTATATTCCAAATCTCCAGATGACCATCAGCAATATATTCATGTAAATATTTAATACCAGGAGTGAAAGAGTAGAATCTTATGGAGGAGCTCCACCACACAAGAATCATCCAAACAGAAACCTCCGGTGGACACTCTCTTGTGCCAGGAATGGGTTACCATTCATTCTGTACCTTGAATTCCAAAGCCAATGAGCCACTTCAGCAGGAACCCTGGAAAAAAAATTATTGGATAGCCTAATACTCAAGCATCTTGTCTGTTTCCTTACGCTGCAATATCTAAAGCTGTTCCTATAATCTGTCTAACTAAGGCTCCCGTAAATTCAACAGATTCTGCAGTAAAAGTGGCATCATATTTAGAGCAGATACAAAATATTCAACATCTGTCAATGTCTAGTTTATCCTAATGGTTACTATCTAAGTGTTGTTGAACATATTTATTACATGTCTTGTATTCAGAGGGCCACTGATGTAGTTACTAGCACATCCAGGTAGAGTTGGAAAAATTCAGCTCTGAAACACAGAACAGCCACTGTCAATCAGTGCAGGCAATATTGCACCAAATGGACCAATAGTCCAACTCACTACAAAGCAATCTCATCTACTACTTTTCATATTTCTGACAGCTTATTGAATAGTGCATCTTTATTATAAAGCTAGAGACTACCATGTGCAAGGGAAATTGGTTCCAGTTACTGTATTTTTTTTTTAATTAATGCACTAACCTTCTGACAGTTCTTTCCAAACAGAAGATATAAAAAAATAATAGCTTCCTTTTTGCAAGCAAAACAAAAACATCTATTAGGATATTGTTTTATATATAGATAATGACTCTTTGTTTGTTTTGCATAATGTGTTGTAAGCAGGCAGCATATTTTCACAGTATACACATTTTTAGATAACAATCTTAGCAGTTTCACAACTGACTGCATTGTCTATTTCCTGTTAGATTTTTATTAACTATAACCACCTTTAATTTGATTCAGATATATATTTTAATAAAGTATTTTTTGATTTGTTTGCCCAGTACAATGAATAATTCTTATTATTTTTATACAATTTTATTAATAATACATTATTTCTTTGATTTTGTGAGAATTGAGGTTCTATCTATAAAGGGGGAAAGTGCAAGATCAGAAAGTTTAATTTTTCCA
This sequence comes from Pseudoxyrhopus heterurus, assembly GCA_032468235.1. Taxonomy (NCBI): domain Eukaryota; kingdom Metazoa; phylum Chordata; class Lepidosauria; order Squamata; genus Pseudoxyrhopus; species Pseudoxyrhopus heterurus. The sequence goes on along the minus strand of JANHJO010005691.1, from coordinate 13,296 downwards.
CAATTTATATTTGCCCTCTTATTCAACAGAGTAGGTTAATTCTAAAATGTTTGCAGTTGCCCCCCCAAAAATTCTAAGTAATACCACTGTTTTTTTTTTCTATTGCAAAATTCCTTAATTAGGAGGCAGACATTCTTTATATTCCATGTTAATCAAATAGTATCTTAAGCACACATATGATGATTCTGATATTGTCATATATGCTGGCAGTAATATATAGTGAGGTATCTGGTGCTCTCTGAGCTTGGTTGTTTTCTTGCAGATGTTTTATTACCCAACTGGGTACCGGTAATATCATCAGTGCCATAAAGGAGTGGGGTTTGCTTTCTTTTAATATACAACAGCCCAATCAAGGAACCACCAAGAACACCCTCATCAACAAGTCATTAGTAAAAAAAAAACAACGTTCCCTTCTAGCACTGATGATGTTACCAATTGAGTAATGAGATGTCTGCAAGAAAACAACCAAGCTCAGAGAGTGCTAAGGATCCCACATTTCAACTCTGACCTACAAATATTTTCTTCTATTGACAGTAATATAGATATATATGTATTTTCTTTGACCCATCTCATTCATAAATGATCTCTTTGCAAAAGTACCATTGATGGTACATAACAGGAGTTTCAGCCTATGGACACATTTTAAACTTTGCCATTCTCATGAAATAGTTCCCAAGATGGATGCAGGCAATCACGAAAAATCCATCTATCATAAACAAAACAGTAGGCTGAAGCAGCCCACTATTAATTTTTTTTCAAAAAAATCTTATGTTTCTAAAATCTAAATGGATCTCAGAGGCATTGCTATTAATGTAGGTTAAATTTGAGGCTAATGCTTTGTTGTGCAATATGCCATTTCCGATTCATTATTGTTAATTAGAAGATTTTACAAAATAAACAAGGCAGGGAAAAAAGATGGCAGTAGGCAAAAAACGTGTTGCCAGGCTAAATGTCACATTGCATTCCATATTGATGACCTGAGGCATAAAACTAGAACTTATGTGATCCTGCCCTGCTTTATTCTATCAGTACAGAATAACAACAGTGCCACTTAAAAGACATAACCAAAGTATCATGAGGTTGAGCTTTAGTTCCTCAGACTGGCTTGAGAATTAATATCAACCTAAGGAAGATTTTTATCTGTTTTAAAAACATATACTGAAAATTTACCGGTTTATGTCCATTTCAGCACATATTTTTAAAATATGTCAGCAATGGAGTCAATGGTGCTGCTCTCATAAATTTAATGTGTGACAACTAAAATAAGGCAATTGGTGGCACTGTCTAAGAGAGAAGGCAAGTGTTGACAGGTGGCTAAGCCATCTATCAATACCTGGTTCCAAGCAGGCTGTTGTCTAGGCTCTATGATTTTTGTTTTTATAAAACAGAAACTGCTCCCTCATTTTACTGTGCAGAATCCATTCCTCACTGCAGATGCTGTTCTACTGAATAGAATGCCCCGGACTCAAATCAGGTGGTCTAACACCTGATCTGCAGAAAGGAGGTGGTTCAGTCAGTGAAGTGCTTGACAAGAAGGAAGTGGGATGCTGCCCAGTAAAGCAAGCAATGGCCAGAGATTTGGGGAACGAGCATATCCACAACAGATAGCCAATAGGAGCTAGGCAGAATCAGTTATTGATCACAAACTTCAGCATCATCATGGAGACATCATCTGTTGTTTGTATGACTGGAAGAATAGGGGAAACATCTTTACTGAACTAGAATTGCAGGTAGTTCTTGTTAGTGACTGTCTTGCTTAGCAACACTTTGCAGTTATGAAGGTAATTAAAAAGTAACTTTACAACCAATCCTCATATTTACGACTTTCATGGGTCTGTAAAGCAAAGGAAAGCTGAAGTAAGATCATAAGCACAGCTGTACTTTCTCTTAGCAATCAATTCACTTAATAATCAAGTTGCTGGTCCCAGCTGTGGTTGCTAAATGAGGACTACCTGTGCAGTGCTAAATTTTAATGTGTGCTACTTCTCTAGCAGACTAGAGACAAAAAGTAATATGAAGCCATGATCTACAAAAATACTAAGTTGTCTTCATTTTGAAATTAGCAGGACAAGAGATAAGAGTCCAGAAGGCAAAGATAAATTTTGTTAAATCCAAACTGAAAACTCTTTCTTGTAAGGACAACCCCTTCTAAAATAAACTTTATCTCAACTCCAAAGCTCCATTTTCTCCATACCAAGTCTCAACTTTCCTGAAGGAATTTTCTAAGGAGATAGATAATAGGGAAGATGAGAATAATGATGGTAATACTGCATTTTTAGATATTTTGACAGTGTTGTGGGAATTAGTTGTTTAGCAGAGTGATGGCATGTGGGGGAAAACTGTCCGTGTGACTAATTGTTCTGACGTGCAGTGCCCTTTAACGTCGTTTTGAGGGTAGAAGTTGAAACTGTTTATGTCCAGGATGCGAGGGATCTGTAGATATTTTCACAGCCCTCTTTCTGGCTGTTGCAGTATACAGGTCCTCAATGGAAGGCAGGCTGGTAGCAATTGCTTTTTCTGCAGTTCTAATTATCCATTGAAGTCTGTTTGTCTTGACTGGTTGCAGTGTCAAACCAGACACTTAGAGGT
>JANHJO010005688.1:16898-27722 GCA_032468235.1 Pseudoxyrhopus heterurus | reverse complement strand
ATGGCTCAGGGACAGGCTATCTTCGAAACCGCCTCCTCCTTCATGTGAACCAGTGCTCTGTTAGATCCCACAGGGTCGGCCTCCTGTGGGTCCTGTCTGCTAGGCAGTGCCGGCTGGCGGGCCCACGAGGGAGGGCCTTCTCTGTGGCAGCTCCGGCCCTTTGGAACCAGTTACCCCCTGAAAGTCCGGACTACCCCAACTCTGCTGGCCTTCCAGAAAGCTGTAAAGACCTGGCTGTTTTGGCAGGCTTGGGACCATTGACCTCACTAATAGAAGACCATGTGAGGTCTGGGTTGCATGGAGTGTGTTGTAGTATTTTTATAATAAGAATGCATTTTATATCCTTTTATGTTATGTGTTTACTGCTTTATATTGTATCTTTTGTTGTGAGCCACCCAGAGTCTCTTTGGGAGTTGGGCGGCATACAAGTACAACTAATAAATAAATAAATAATAAATAAACCTTACGTGGGGTGTTGGAACCTTAACTGGGAAGCTTATAACTCCCAAGGAAGTGGAGAGGCTTTTTTCCTTGTGGACGTCTTCCCACCCCTCCTGGACAGTTAAAGTCGTCACCTCTTTGTAGGAGAGGGCAATGCCGGCACCTCTGAGAGAAGCACTTCTCTGTTCCCTTCTCAAAAGGGCCGCCTTGGTCTTCTTATCTCAACTACGATTATCCCACCTCCAAGCTCCCCAAAATCCTTGTGGAGAAAGAGCTACAGAGAGCCACAGAAGAAGCAGATGATCTGAACTCATGGCAATCGGGACACAGACCTGGGCTTGCTCTGGACCCAAATCTTGGACCTTGGGTGGCTCTGTGGATGAGCTGTGATGCGACGTGGCTGGCCTGCCTTGCCAGAGAGTGGCTTTTGGTCCGGCTGGCCACTGGATTATCTGGGGATGCTAAGCACTGGGTCTCTCCACTCGATCCTGGCTGCTTTGGCCTTGTGTTAGAGGTGCCCTCCGGCCTGATCTCTGCTCCCACACTGGTCAACGCCCACCTGAGGCTTCCATTGGTCCAGGACAAGGCATCACCCCAGCGCAGCACCTATCCAGATCCAGCCTGGGATGCATGGGGGAGAGGTGGAAGCCCTCGCCAGGCACCTGGAAGCAGTCGGCGTCTGGAGCAGGGGGAAACGCTTTGGACTCCACCCTTGTGAGGTAGAGAGAGGCTACTCATCCCAAAGCCCTCTCAATTCTGGGGTGAGGACCCGTTTTTGGGATCCTCCCTGCGAGAACTCAGGGAGAAGCCACCCAGGGTTACATGGAATGAATTGCGCAGTGAATGCAAAAATAAAATAATAACAAATAAAATAAAATGCCACGACCAACTGGAATGCCTACAGCCCCTTTTCTAAGGTTAGGCACGCTGACACTGGTAACTTGTATCTTGTCAGCCTCCTTTTGGATTACTCTAATTTAATTTACCTTTTGTGCCTTTGAAGATCACATAAAAATTTCAGTTGGTATAACATAGAGCAGCCAAAATGGACAGTTTAAATATTGTCTTGTAATACTATAGCTTTGAAAACTGCATTGGACATCAATACATCTTCCAATGCAATTAAAATACTCCTATAAAAAGCTAACTCCATATGAATGTTACGATCTGTGGCAGATTATTCAAATAAATTGAATGTATTAAATTCTGGAAAATACAAAGGAAAACTAAAAGGTTGCCTATATGTTGGATCAGAATCTTTGAGTGTTGGAGGGCACACAAGTAATAGTTATACACTTTGCAGAGAGGCGCATGAATGCTTGCGTCTGCTTGTATTTATTTATACTTATTTGGGATACTTGTTTGTTCTCCGTGTCTGGTAGTAGAAGGTTCGTTAATTTTGCTGCTGTAGCTGAGGCAGAAAAACAGGAGCGTAAAAGCAACTGTCTCCAACCAAATGTTACTTGTTTTCCAATTCGTGAATGTTGTAAAAAATCTAATGCACAAATATGTCACTTATGCAATCTGCCTGTCATTGTCTGCTTACATAAGTAGCCTTACAGCACGGGTCTCCCATTCCAGGTAATACATTTTTCCACACGGGAGCAGAAGCAGCGCTGTGACAAGAGAATTTATCAGGCAAGGCAGTTGACGAGCCAGCGAAATTTGCAAAGGGCTGCCTTCCGTTCACTGCTCAGGTCAGGTGATGCAGAAATGTTCAATTTGATTCTTAGGTAATAATTCCTATAAAAATAGGAATTTCCCAGCCCTTGGTTTAAGATTACATTGGCCTGCTAAAAACACTGCCATCCTAGATAACTCTGAATGAAAAGGTTTCATGAATGTTTTCATATTTTGTGGAATACGGCCTCGTTTTCTGATAATTCCTCACTTATCTAAGCAAGAGGAAAGTCTTTCCTTTTTGTCAGAAAGCCAGGAAAGAGATGGAGCACAAGACAAGGGGGAACTATTTTTTTTAACTGCCCAAAATTGAAATCACTGCATTGAAAGTCCTTTTGATAAAATACTAATTCCAAATAAATATTTGGATATTTTATGTAATTTGTTGATGCTGCCCATCAAAGAGATGTTAAGGCAGATTTTATTTTTTAATCTTACTATGGATTGTTGTAGTCCCCACAAAAACATCTGCTAAAAGAAAAATAAATAGTATATAAACCTCGTTTATAACAGAAACTAACCATGCAGAATGTGAATTTGTTCATATATAGCAACTTCAATTGCTGTAGCGCAGAATTTAGCTCCTTATCCAGAAATTTTGGAATAGTGAACCTTTAGCAGGAAGCCGTTTAGTTGCCTGTTGGGACCAACTGAAATGATTTATGATTAGGGAGGCACTCAGTTCCAAGCTCTAAGAATGACCTCAGGGGCAACAGAAAAGTAGATAGGTGGCTGATTCAATCCCAGAACTAGAGCACACCCAGAAATGCTTATTGTGGGAATATTACTGGATTTCCCCAACAATGCCACTCCAGACACCCTAACGTATTCCTGCTTCTGATTAAAATGCTCAGGACAGATCTGCATGGCATAAATCTAATTATTGGCATTATTATCAATTTATTTTGCCAGCAGTAGGGGAGAACCATTTTAGGATCCAATCTGGGTTGGCCACCAAGACCAGAGGTGTGGTCTTCTGAGCTTTCAGCCTCGTGCTGGAGCCAACCTCAGGCAGCTTCTGTGAGAGGAAAGAGCCCAGAAGCTCAGAAGACTGAACCTCTGGTCCCAGGGACTGGCCCAGATGGGATCCTGCAACATTATCCTGGGATGTGTAGATTTGCATTTATTCACGAGAACCATTTTAATTTGGTCTCCTTAGTCAAACCACTTGACGTTCTTTCTCTCAGATGCAGGTCAGTGTGAGAACCATTAAAAAGAGCTGCAAAAGCCTATAACATTTTTGTGAAATGACTGGAGTTTTCTTGAAATGGACTTTCTTAAGCAATATTCTTGATTGAAAAGAAATAGCGTTCTTACTTGGTCCTGATGCTGGCTCGGTGGTCTTGAGTGGGCTAACTTATCTGGCAGCCTTCTGTCAAAAGCAGGCCCATTCTCCAGACGGGGCTCCCGAGGTTTGTCGAACCAATCTGTTTCTTCCCGACGCAGGTGGTAGGCTTTGAAAACCAAGGACACAGCTCTGAGTAGAAGATGTGAGAAGACTAACAATCTTGGATGCGCAGTCAACATGCACAGAGCAGCTCATACCTGGGCATGCATAGCAAAGCTAAAATAGCGCACGAAAGATGAAGCGGACAAATGTAAGTTAGGCGCAAACACAAATGAACGGTGCCTAATTAAGACTGTGCATATATTAGAATAACTTAATCCCTTTGGCCTTTAGTTACTTAAATATTTAACACTTCTGAATTTTTTTCTGCCAGCAGGTGGCTTCATAAACATGTGTATAAGTGTTTAGAGACTGCTCTTTACCTGCATTTCAATCATAGCCATTAATATCAGAATACGGTATGTCCCAGTTGCATTCGACGTAGCTAGTGGCTGTGATGGCAGATGGAAAATCAACCTTGGGTGTCAATTTTCAGAGTTCAAGCATTATTTACCGTCAGGGCTAATTTTATGGAAATGATGCATTCATGCCCACAATGGGCTTGGAAGTATATATTAACATAACTATAAAAATGTGTTTCCTGCTTTTAGTACATTGCTGACATTTATATAAACATTGGTGATCAACTGATTTTAAATCCTAGGACAACCTACAAACAGATTCAACCAATCATTTCTACTTTCCTCTTTTTCCTATAATAATTAATCTACCTTTAATTAAATACCGTACATTATGCAGTGTCTAAACCACTATCCATCCCAGTGTTTCTCAATTTTATGCTGCCTGGGGGATTCTGGGAATTGAAACCCACCTATCTTAAAGTTGCCAAGGCTGAGAAGCACTGGTGGACAATAGGTTGTCCTGTTGTGCGGCAGTTGGTTAAGTGAGCCATGGTCCTTGAGTTACAGGCAGGCCCTGAGATCACATCAACCAAATTTGGAGATCAAATGTTTTAGTGTCACCAACATGAGACTCAGTTTGGTGCCGTGGTTGCAGTAGAAACCAAGAGACTGTGAGTTCTAGACCCACCTTAGGCAGGCTGGGTGACTTTGGGCCACCCTCTCACAGCTGAACCAACCTCAAAGGGTTGTTGTTGTGGGAAAAATAGGAAAAGGCAGGAGTATTAGAGATGTTAAGATAAAAATATAATAAAAGATGATTTCTCAGGCTTTTAAATTGTTTTAATGTTTACTTCTGAAAATCTCTCTCTCTCTCTCACACACACACATACAATCTCTCTCTATATATACACATCTACACACACATGTATATACATTCATGTACATATTACATATATGCATGTATGTATGTGTTCACAGAATCACATGTGCAGTTGGAAAATGAGCATATCTGCCTTCTGAGTCCCCTGAAAGGGGACTCAATACTCAGTACTGACAGCTATGTGGCTCTGATGAAGTAGACAAGTAATTGCTTTTAGGAATAAGAAAACTGTAATTCACATCTCTATAATAACCACAGAAAAAGAAGACAGGGATCAAATTTACAGGATATAATTTACTGATTATTGAGAGTAAGCTAACAGACACAAATTGCCAGGATTATCTTTCTTACTGCTCTTATAGACTGCGATAATAGCCAGCAATCCCTTTTAGTAATTTTCATAATAAGGCTAAAATAAAAGCATCCACCATCAAGCATTGGCTTTCAGGATTTCTGAGATTACAGAATTGGGCTAAGTTGCAGCAATGAAATCAAAATTCATATCTCCTTTACTACATCACATATTTATCTGTTTCAATAAAAAAGGATCCCCAAGTATTTTCCCCCATTAAAAAGCTGGGCATTTTTATGGTATTGGTGATATTTCTTTAGTATACTTACTGGTATATTTTATTGTAAACTGGGTCTTGGGCCTTGTAAGAATCTTTATCAAATCTTCACTGAGCAGCTCTATCTGCATTCAGTTAAAGTGGATATAAGCATAACGCGCAGATAGAACATTGCCAGTGAAATATTATATGGCTCCTTTAAGATTTAGAGCCTGTAGACAGAGATCAAAAAAACAATTTTTAACAAGTTGATCCGGCCTCTACAGAGTAAGTGAAATGGCATGTAGTAATGCAACCAAAATCTGCATTGATATAGGTGTAAAGTTCAGTGTTCGTATTCACTATTTTAAATTTCTAGCCTTTCAAAATAGAAAAGATTTTATTGGGTCAACAGAGAAAAACTACAGATGATCAATCTACCTGCTGCCTAAGAAATCACAAATCAAGTTACGTATCTGTGTGCAAGTGATACCTTCAGATGAATCCCCATTCACCTATTGTTTCATCTCAAGTGAGAAGTCCAGCTTAAAACCGCTGCCATCGTTTCTCATTCCAAGTCTTTGCTAAGGAGCTTTCTTCATCACGGTCAGGTCCACGGCCCCTTGCTCTCGGCTGCAGGTCCAGCATCGCGGCCTCCAGGAGGAGCCCGCAGAGCAAGAGGGGCTGGCAGCTGACCCGCCACCCTCGCTGTGGGAGAGGGAGCCCACCGCTTGGACTGGGGAGCAGGTGTTTTTGTCCCTCCCGGGATCCAGCTCTACCTGCACCCTTGGGCTGCCCGTCTCTTAGCCCTCGGGAGTCCCAGGGCAGCTGATGGCAACACGATACGGCAGTGCGAGCGGGCAAGGGGGGCACGGGAACAAGCAATGCTTGAAGCTCAGAGATAAGGGAGTTAATGGTGCAATTGCGTTCAGTCAAGATCTTGTGTTGATTAAGTTGTTACAATCAATAATGTGGGTTCTCATCCTTAACAATAGCGCCCTGAAGACCTCGCCCACTAAACCGGTCCCGGGGAAAAAGTGTTTCTGAAAATACCAGCAAAGAGCAAAGAAAAATGCACATGCAAACAAAAGTGACATAAAATGCAAGTCTGCCAATGGACAACGAGGTCAGCAAGCTGAGAAGAACATGCCTACACACCCCAGACATATTTACACGTACAAAAATGCAGAAAGATTTTTTTTTAAAGTCACCCTAGTTCCCAACAGATGTTGAAATCAGACACATGCATAAAATTCAGGTTCGTGCTGTGAAACGGAGAAGGCAGCTTGAAGTCTGGTTTACCTTCACTATCTGACATGGCGTGCTGGAAGTCGTCCATGAAGAAGGCAATGTCTCGGTCGTAGCCCCGAGCGCGTGACTCCTCCCTCATGTGCTGCTGGACTTCGGGCAAGGAATGGCTTGAGCCAAACTGGTCCCTGGTGTCTGCAGATATGGGGGGCAGCGGCCCAGCGGCCGCTCTGGCCATCCCCATGGGCTGCCCCACTGGACTTAAGGGACTCTCTTCTTCTGAGTTCTGTGCGACTATTGGAATCCGCCCTCTGCTTTGGCTTATGGGTAGACTGGTAGGCTTAGTTCTTCCAGAAGGGGCTGCATGGCTGAAGGAAACGTCGAGGGGTTCGGCTTCCTGGGCTTTCAACCTTAAAGAAGAGCTGGAAGTATCTCGCTTTAGCGACAGGTCGAGCCCGTAGACAGAGGACGGCCTTGAGGACGGCCTAGATCTGGTGGCGCTGGCGTAAGATTTGTCCACCTCATCCTGTAAAGCTGACCTCATGGAGACACTCAGCGCTGCCCCGAGGCTCGTTCCCAGGGAATGAGACAAAGTGGGAGCGATGTACTTCTGCTGGTCTGTAATGTTTTTCCGAAGGCCAAATGTTATGTCATCTTGGAGAAGTTTTGCTTTGGAGGGGATGCTCCCAACTGAAGAGGTGTTGGAAGTCAAATAGGCCGAATAATCAAGCTCAAGGTCTCTGCTTTCCTGGATGGGTGAAAATTTAGATAATTTGGGATCCATCAAAGCCTTTTTATGTTTGGACTGCTTCTGATAAAGAAGGGCTGCCGGAAGCTGCTTGGCAGCTTGCTTTTCCAGAGTGAGCCTGCTTATGCTGTATTTCTCAGACTTGGGGAAATGCCTGTAGTTCGCATCTGCGTGATAATAGTGGGAGAGGCCCGCCAGGGGATCCACGCTTTCTGCGCCCCTTCGGAACTCCTGCTTGATCTGATGTTTCAGGAGTTTCAGTTCATAGGGATCCTCCATGGAGTCTTCGTCGGTCTTCATGTAGCTGTGCAGCCTGGAAGACGTTTGCAGGGACGAGAGGAAATCTGGGACCTCTTGCACTCTCCGGGCCTCTCCGGTGGTCCGAAGGAGCCTATCGGCTTTGCTGAGATCCTTTTCATGCAGCCCGTAGGTAGAGCTCAGGGCTGACGCTTCTTTGGTGAGCTCCCCTATCTCATCCAGCAGCACGTAGCCGCGGGTGCTGTGGTGCTCGAGGTCCGCATAGAAGGAGTCGCCAGAGGTGCTGGAGATGGGGCTGCTGGCCATGCTACTCCTCTCGTCCAGTCCCAGCCTCAGATCCAAAGTGCTGTACTTGCTGCCCAGGTGAGCCACCGAGTAGGCGTTGTCAGAGGACGCGGGTGCTATCATGAGAGACGGATTGCGGATGACGTCATAGTTTGTGGTTATCTTGGGGTCCATGTATAATGAGGTTTGCCTTGCCTTTGGCGGGATCATCATCAACGGAGAGGAGAGCTGATAGGAAGGCTGTAAAGTTGGTGGGGGTTGAGCCTGAGGAGGGAAGGACACGGGCCCCACAGTCTGCGTCTGGTAGGGCGAAACCTGCTGTTGATATAAAGGCTGCGGCTGCTGGTAATGGGATTGCTGCGTATAGGGAGTGGGTGCCTGAGTAGGCAGGGCAGGGGAAGAGTACTGATACGGTGTGTAAGGACTCGTAGGAGTTGCAAACTGGGTTTCTGGTTGCGTCTGGGGGGGTATGAATTGGTCGAATTCTGTCTGGGGCGCAGTCCTTGGTCTTTCCAGGCCGTGCTGGGATTCTGCCCTGGCCGGCCGGGTGCTGCTGACCTCGCTGTCGGACATATAGTCGCGTTCCTCCGCCACCCCTTGCAAGTAGGCTCTCTCCCGCTTCTCTCTTTCCTTCAGCAGGGCTTCCTTGCGCCGGTTGATGCCCATTTCCAGATACCGGAGTTTTGCGTCTATTTCTTTTTCTTCCTCGTCAAGCTCTGCTTGTTTTTTGCGAAGCTTAGCAGACTCTCTTTCTACCAAGTCTAGTTCTCTGTCTATATCCTGGAGGATTTTAGCCCTGGCCATTGTGTTGCTTCTGCATATCCTCCGGCGTGAAGCTGATCCCACCGTGGAGAAGGCCGGTTGTGTTCCTACCGAAAGGTCCTCGGGAGGCGGGTTGGGTAGCGTCCTCTTGACCTTCTTCTGCAGTCCTGACGGCACTGCGGCACCCAAGGGATCTTTGGCTTCCTGCACACACACACAAACAGAGAAGACACATTGTTTTGGAAACGGAGAGCACAAGCGGTGTCACCCATCAAGTATTTCAGAATCCGTAACACAATTTACTGAGCTCTTATGGAGCTCAGTATTAAAGAATAAAGTGTTTCTCATTGTTCTAGACAGTTTTAAAAGTGAATCAATAAAATTCATAAAGAAGGGATCTATCGGTTTCTTTTACCCATTAAGCAAAATGGACCTGCCATGCCAGAGGCAATGTCTTTGTATCGGGAACTGGAAAGCCAGCTCTATGGAAAGACTCTTTAGGGATTTATTGAACCATTTGCCTTGCCACTGCTGGGAACAAGAAACTGGATTAGGAGACATCTGATACCGCTGTGGGGCAGCAGAATCAAGGCATGACCTGATCCTCCGTAATATTTTAGCCCTGCACCAATCCTCGTTTTCTATCAGAACGTAAGATTCTTCTGCAAATTGAAGAGACCAGTGGGTGCCACGAAAAAGGGTAGTTTTGCCTACTTCGTTCAACTGCTAAAACAGCATCGATGTCTACAAAACTTTGAGCATATATACTAGAAGTGGAACAATAGAGAGAAGATTAGCATTAGGCAATATCGGTGAAGAAACACTTCCCATGAGTGAATATGCCTTACCTACCTTCAATTTATATATTCTAGAAACCTAGTGGGAATAGTCCACTCTGTTTTTTATCTTACATACAATTCCCTTTGAAGATAAGAAATGTTAAGCAGAACACAAAAAAGGGAGAAAAAACGCTAACCCAAGTAATAATTTAAAACAATTAAATGCCCTGACATAAGAAAATGAAAATCGAGCTATAAGTAGTTTACCCCAATACTATTCGCTAGACCAGCCTAGATTTTATCGCTGCAAATAACCCCTGCTTCTAATGCGTTTGTATTGTTTATTGGCTTTTAATAGTTCCTCATATGTATATTTTTGTGCCTGCTGTATTCTATTTTTAGTATTTATGATTTTTAAAAATGCACACAAATTTTTGGGATTAAAAATCCCTTCTGGAGTGTAGGCTGAGAATTATATTACAAAATTCTGAGAAGTGGGGTGGGGGGGGAACAAATGTTTAAAACTACATATTAGTTTGGGACAACTGAATCAAATTGATTTGTTTGAAATACAGAATGAATTTTGCCCATATTGGCTAAATAAAACTAATTTGTCAAATACAAATTAGATGGGTTCTGTCCTCATATCTTCACCCTGCAGCAAACCATTATACAAGAATATAAACTTTCATTGGAAAGTAATGATTGTTTCATAGATGTAAATCTTTCTCAATCAAATTCAACTTTCAACATTTAGTTAGGATAAATCACTGGAGATACACAAGAAATGTGTCATCTGTGCCAGAGTTTCATCAATAATTTCCCAGAAAATGCCATCCAGTCACTCTGGATTTCTAAATGGACAGAAAAATCAAGCAATATTTATTGCTTTTGCCCTAGCTTTTTTGTTACACATGCTGGCCTAAATAAAAATTATTTATCTATAAATGAATAATTAAACAAAATAGAGGACTTTAGACTTCAGCAGCTACCCACTCTGCAACCCTGAATATAATAGAAATTGATGATCTCTTAAGGAGCTGGGTGCACCTTCTTCTCTTCCAAGGCCAACGGGGCTTTGAGACCCCACTCAAAGGAGCAGAAACCTCTGCACGGATCCCATGGCAGCCAGGTCACCTCCCACGTGGCCTTGGTCAACCCGATTCTGACACAGGGATGGCTGAGCTTACAATCTGGAGCACCCTATCCCCTTCCATGGGAGTGGAAACTCACTCCAGAAATCCATACCAGACGCCAGGCACCTCCATTGGACCTGTCCCTGGAGCAGATCTGAGTGACATCGCCTGCCAGGTACCAAGGATACCCTTCACAATGACCTCCAAAATATTCTATTTCTGATTATTTCTGTGGGAGCTGTGTGGCTCAAGTGGTAAGATCACTGTACTGCAGTACAGCAGATCAGCAGTTTGGCTGATCGAATCCCAC
>JANHJO010005687.1:62557-73524 GCA_032468235.1 Pseudoxyrhopus heterurus | reverse complement strand
TTATCACATTACTCCCATTTAAATTGTCCTTATAGTCTTATCTAAACCTATGTAGGCAACTTTTCATTTTTCTTAAACAATCTTAACATTTCTCTATAAGCCAAGTTAGTTAATATCATTTATCATAATCCAATTCATATTACTAGTATTGATCATCTCTATCACCTTTATCAATCTAACTTAACTCTTTTAGCATTAAAAAAAGGAAAAAACACTTTATGTTAATTGGGCTTCAATGAACCAAGAAATACCTCACTTATCTGTATCAAATTAATTCTAGATATCATTCAATCCTTTATATTCATGCTAACAATGTTATTAATCTACATCATTTTCATCAACTAAATATAATTCTCATTTTATCTTTTCATTCAATCCTTCGTATTCATATTAACAATATTAATCTTTATCATTTTTAACAATAAAATATAATTCCCATTTCATAGTTTCCTATCACATTTAAATAAACCTCTTTATATTATCTGAACCTCTATAAACAAAAACTGCCCCACTATTCACCTTATCTCTGAGAGAGAATCTTTAGCACAGCCCATATTTGCATCAACTTTCTGAATTGTAGATTATTTTCCAGAAAACTTTTAAAATTTCCAACACATTGCAACCAGACAGTCATCTTTATGGAAGGCAGTTTTTAACTGCAATTTCTTACTACCCAAAAGATTAAGCTCTCTGGCTGATTCAGCTATCAAAAAACCATTTTGAATCAGATAAGGAAATCAGTGAAAAATTATTGCCTCCTATTTTCTGAACCTCTAACTAGCATAAAAAAAGTTGTTTTATTAGCTCTTAGTAATTATGTATTATGTGTGTTCTTTCCTTCTCAAATCTAGGAGATAAGTATTGGGTTTTTAAGGAAGTGACAGCAGAACCAGGGTACCCGCACAGCCTAGTGGAGTTGGGCAGCTGTCTTCCCCGGGAAGGGATTGACACAGCTTTACGGTGGGAACCTGTAGGCAAAACATACTTCTTCAAAGGAGATAAATACTGGAGGTATAATGAAGACAAGAGAGCAACCGATCCAGGCTACCCCAAGCCAATCACTGTGTGGAAAGGGATTCCACAAGCTCCACAAGGGGCTTTTGTCAGCAAAGAAGGCTGTGAGTATAAAAATGTTGCATTTGGTTCAATAGCACTTCATGTGTAGTTTTTATTTTTTGCTAAGCAAAGTGTTTGGATGGCTATGACCAAGCAATCACAATAATGCAAAGACACATGCTTATAAGCGGATTCCTGACCAGGCAATACATGTTCTGTTCTTGGAAATTTTGGCTAGGCTTCTGATTCCCTAAATCCTGCATTTCAGCTAGGTTGGATTGATTTCATTGGTGAACTTTCTTCTGACCTTAAACAATAAATAGATGCTTATTCCTATCCTCATTTTTCAAATTCTTTCTGATGCAAATGAAGCAAATATAATTTTCTACGTGGAGGAAAACCTAAATAATTGTTTCTTTTTACTCTATCTTCTGAAGTATGGCTAGTTTTGCCATATACATAATTCTCCACTTTATCTTCACTCCTTAGCATGCAGATTTTCTATACCCTGACTTGCAGCAAAGCATTTGATAAAATACTCCTTGACATGCTGATTAATGTAACAAGCTAGTTAAGTGTGGGTTGGATTGTGGGACAAATAATTAGAATTGAAAACTGAGATTGTATTCCAAACTCTGTTCAAGGTTGTATTTAGAGTTCTCAGGAATAATTTTTCGTTCAGTTACGTTGAGTGGGGTGTCACAATCAGTTTGGGGTCCTCTATTTTTCAGTATTTTATTATTTGGTTGAGGAGATGAAAAAATACAGCAGATTTGCAAATGATACAGTATTGACTGCAGTAGTTAATAGTCTAGAGAAGAGACGTAACATTTAAGATTATGCTGGTAGATTTGAGAAAGGGGCTGAAAGTAAAAATAAATCTTAAAAAGATATGTAAAAAGTTTTTCATTTATGTAACAAAAATCAAATGCAGATGTGTACAATGAAGGATACCTGCCTTGTTAACAATAGTTGCAAAAAGATCTTTGAATTGTTGTTGATTGCAGACTGAATATATTGTGAATATATCAGACAAAAATATATTGTGGCTGAAAAAGATGGCAATTCAATTTTAGGCTGCATCAAAAAATGCAATTACCAAATCATAAGAAGTAATAGAAGTAAACTCTATTCTGTTTATTAGGCTCCATTTCAAAAATGTGCCCATTTCTGGACAGCAATTTGTCTGAGACGCTTTAATTTGGTTTCCTATACATAATGGCCTCAATGACTGATTCCAACTGTGATTCTAGTGATTCATAAATGAAGTAATCTCTGCTTTCTTTTTCAGTTTATACTTACTTTTATAAGGGTAAGGAATACTGGAAGTTTGATAACCAGAGGCTGACTGTGGAGCCAGGGTATCCTAGGTCGATTCTCAAAGACTGGATGGGTTGCAACCAGAAGGAAGTTGAACGAAGCAAAGACCGACGCCTCTCTCATGATGATGTTGATATTATGGTAACTATAAACGATGTGCCTAGCACCGTTAACGCAATTGCAGTTGTGATCCCCTGCATTTTATCTCTGTGTATCCTTGTCTTGGTATACACAATCTTCCAGTTCAAAAATAAAGAGGTCCAGCAAAGCGTGACATACTACAGAAGACCTGTCCAGGAATGGGTATGACAAGTTCAGTAGCTCATTTGGTTCATGAGTTGTTGATGATGGGCTGCAGACATTAGAAGGCGGTTTGATGAATAGCCTGCCAAACAACTTCTTCAAGAGATGTGAGTCAGAGAATTCTGGGACTGAAAACAAAAACAAAAATCAACTAAACCCAGGTGGCCTTGCACTGTAGAGCCGCTTTCCTTCTGACTGCCTCAGTGCCGTGTGTCTCAGTATGACATATTTGACCAACCCACTCAGTGAGTGTTGGGAGACCTCAAGAGGAGTTTGCTTCAACCTTTTTTCAATTCACTTGAGCAATCTTCTTCAGTGCCCTCTTTTAAACCCAGCATTTGCCAGTGTAGCCAACCACCTATTGAGTCTTTTTTTCTACACTTGCCTCATAAAAAGAGACAGTTCTGTGGGTCACAAAAGGAACATTTCAGTACCTTCTGAAGAGGACATTCTGAGGCTTAGTCATTCTGAAAGATTTTAATTTATTACAGGATCCAGGCAATTACCTGAATACCATTTTTTTTCCAATACCTGCTGGTCAGATGTTTTGTACATTCATGGTAATGTTTCCACTCTTCAGCAACAAACACAAGGAGCTCTTAAGAGGTAATTTTGTGTAGACCACAACTTCAACCAGCTCTAATGTCATTTCAGATCACCAAAACTAACAGAAATGAAATTTCTGAATTCAACTAGTCTGCAAGACTAAAAAATTGAATTTACAAACACTAATGATGTGAATGCAGACCTTAATGATCTTGTTTTTAATAACGTGTCATGTAATAAATATTTAAATGTCATATTACCACTATTTTAAGTTGGCAACAATAAATTGTTACCATTATAAGATGAAATGTATGTTCCATGATATTTTCACCCATTTATATAAGAGAAAATAAATCTCATATGCATTAGAATAGTAAAATTTATGGGCAAGTTTGCAACGGGAATTTGGTTTGCAATGATGGAAAGGGTGACATAAATCAAGAAATATATTTTAAAGCTTGTAATTTTAAAATTTGACAGTGTAATTAAGCCACTGTTTATTGACATTAGTATATTTAAATAGAAGGGAAATAAGGGTTGCAAAACATCACTAAGGAGAAGATAAAGGCCTTCAGAAGATTAGAGCTGGATAGAGCCCTATCAATGTCCTTGGCTTCGTCTGCATCTTGTCTTCCCTAGTTCCCCTTAGATGTTGCAGCCCAAAATGGGACAATTTGCCATGGCCAACTTGCTGCTGCCAACTTGCCATGGCCAACTCGCCATGGGACCACTCGCTGTGGGACAATTTAACCATTCAATTTATTTAAAATAATTTTAATTTTTGTCATTCACATTTCATTTTGTCCCTCCTTTTGCATGCTTTAATGATTCTATTCTACCATTTCTTCGATATTAGTGTAACTCTTGTCTTGCGGTGAGTTGGCCATGGTGTTTTCTCATGGCAAGTTGGTTGTGGCAAATTGGCCAAGCAAGTTGTCCTAGACCCATTGCAGCCAATGTCCAGAGATTCAAATACAGCTTGACAGAAGTAAGAAAAGGAAGGTGCTGAGATCAATCGACAGATAGATTTTAATTGAATTTTTAAATTTACGATTTTTGTTTTATATGGCATTTTATTCAATGTCTGTAAGTTGCCTACAGTCACCTTTGGTGAGATGGGTAGCATACAAATTTGACAAATAAATAAATGGATAGACCAGCACATAAGTGGAAGAGAGTGGGAAAGAGAACCAGGCATCCCAGCCTTGCCCTGTTCAGTCTCCCAGTAGGCATTATCTAGAATTTGTCTCAGCCAAAACCCTTAAACCTCTAAAATTGCAAGCACTTAGGCAAATTAGGAAGAACTTACAAGGCAGTTTCATATTCTGTACAAAATATTTTGTTTTGGATAGTGCCTAAACAAGGCAATCCTAAATATGGGTGCGATCCAACCCATGAAAAGGTATAGACTAAAGGTAATGTTTTTGTCATGTTCTCATCCTAAAAACCCTGCCTCTTCCAAAGGGATGCTGAATGGACTATGTCAGTGGTGTTGAACCTTTTTAGGTTCAAGTGCCAAAATCGTGTGCGTGCGTGAGCGCGCATGTTCCCATGTGCCCCCCACCCACAATGTAATGTGGACCACCCTCTGCGCATGCGCGCACACCAGTTTTTAGCTCCAAAAATGCACAAAAACAGCTGTTTTTCACGCGGTTTTTTGAGCTACAAACCGGCAGGGATGCATGCATGCACATGGGGGAGCATGGGCGCATGCCCCCCCGTGCCCCCACCCATTTTTAGCTCAAAAAACATGCAAAAAACTGCTGTTTTTCACTTTTTTTTGAGCTAAAAACGGCGTGGGGGGGCAGGGCTAGGTGACGGCCAGCGTGCGGGCCGACGTGGCTGTGTGTGCTGTTGTGGGCACATGTGTCATAGGTTCGACACCATGGGACTATGTTATGGGATTATGGGAATCTCCCCAAGTGGCATAACAACTTATGTGAGCAAGTTCTCACACATGGAAGGTAGTATGGTCCTCTCCTCAGAAATCTTTCTTACTCTTGTCAAAAAAGTTGAACTAGATGGTGGCTACACAATGTCAATTTTGTCAAGAGACTAGGAATATACAACCCATTAGCAGAACAAAGGCTGTTTCCAGATTTTGTAATTTTTATGCAGATCCACTGAAATCAATGTGGCAAGTTTTTAATGAATGCAAATCTATTGCTTTCAATCTTTCTACTAGGCAATAACCAAATGAAGGATGAAAAGGTGCAGCTTTTCCAAATTTTTACTGATTCTATTCTATAAATCCACTCCAAGCTGTCTTTTTCAGCTGGGCTGAAACATTAAGGCTCAGCTGGGGAAAATGATTGAAAATTATTCAGAGAAAAGCTAAAGAAAACAGATATGGTAAAGATTAAAGACTCATATTTCACACATAAGTATTACAGAAAGAAAAAAAAACCTAAAATGGATAACTAGTTTGTTTTTGAAATTGTTAATTCTGTCTCAACCCCAACTTTGGAATTAGTAAAAATTATACTAATTTGTATATATGTTGCAACTGAGAACATACCAAATAGTTTAGCTTTAAGGAAGATTGTAAAGCACTTGTTTAACAATACAGATTAAACGGCAATGGTTTTTAGGGGAAGCATGTTGACGTAGACTTGGGGATACCTTTTTTGTGCATTCAATATGAAATGCAGTACAGAATGTACATGATAATAATGTGCTATTATTATATACCAAATTGGTATGAGCACTCCATCAATTGAAGCACGATATGACAGAAACACGGGTTAATAGTACATGCATTTTCAGTCCTAATAGTCAAGGTCTTCAGCCATTTCATTGCAAAGACATTTTAAAGATTTGGGCAGAGTAATACCCACTTACGTTGCAAATGTTAATCTTGGTTTTAGGCTCATTTGCTTATAAGATTTTACTGTATCCGTATGCTATTAAGCAATCTTTCAATATATTTCTAGCAACTGTATGAATTGCTCTAAATATAGCTCATACTTTGGAATTAATCCAGTTGAGACTTAGAAAATGATCATAGCAACTTTTTCATAGAAAATTAAGAACCAATTTAACGGTTATTTCTTTAGACAATTTATAAAGCAGGTAGGATTGAATTTGATCACTGAGAAGCCAAAGATTTCAAAGTCCACCATACTCAAAACTACTAAAGTTACTAGAATTGCATTTCTGTTGTTTTTCTCCTTTTTCAGCTTGATTTCTTTTTTAAAAAATTCCAATTGGATTTAATGCCAAGTTATTAAACTAGTGTTGGTTAATAGAAATGTATGCTGATTTGATATTGCTTGGGGGTCAAGTTTGTACTTCCTCTCTTTGATATTGGGTTTAGTATAATTGGCTAGGATAGTGCTGAGGGGTCACACTTCCCACCTTCAGAATCCAGGTGTATTGAGAATTGCTGCTGCAATTTATAGAAATGGATAGTTCATCTCAAGCCTTACATCAAATAAAATAATACTTTATGTACTATGCTCATGCTTGGTTTATAATATGAATTTGGATTAAATTATTTCAGCCTTAGTATTTCTCTCCTTTCAATCATATAGGGCTTAATAGACATTTTCTGTTTTCACTGCTGATATGAAAAGGCCTGCTTGCACATACGTCTCAAACTAGCAGCTAAACTTTTCTTCAATATTATTCTATCAGTTATCTTAAAATATTTTTCCTCCCCTTAGTTCCTCCCCAGATTAAAGCTTTGTAAAATAACTTGATTCATTCCTATGTGGTATAGCTGCATTTATACTGTAAGATTTAAGTTCATTGGCAAAAAAAGTATTGCTATAATCCAATTCACAAGCCTCCAAGGTGGCTGAATCAAGTACATAGCTTGTCTTATTTTTATGGAGAGGGACAGGGGGAGTACGGTGTACTCTAAGCCTTGTAGAGGATGAGGGTGCTCTTAAAAAAAGCATTGGAGAAAAAAAACCACAAACACTAGAAGTGACCTCACCCACTATTAAGAATATGCCACACACCCGATTTGGCTGTTAATAAAAGTTGTACACTTCTGCTATGATACAAATGAAATTCTCATAAAATCAAAGACCAATAGATTTATTGAAAGACTATCTTTTCCGAAGTGCTACAATTTTGTCAAATTCATTCTAAAACAAATATCTGTACCACATCATTAAAATTCTTTAAAATCCATTAGAAGGCTGATTATCTCATTAATGGTCCAGAAAATCTGTCAGTTTCTAAGATGCAAGTTCGCTGTTTGTTTTTGTTTACTACCCCTAGCAAAAATGTGAATTTCAGTTTACTTCTTTCCTATATACTCCACAAGTAGAGCCAAATGATGGAAACCATGTCTGGCCCTGTTAAATTCCCATTTCAAAATACAAGTATTTCCCAGATTAAGTACAACCTGACTTACATATTCAGCTTTACTGAACATTTTCTAAATGCATACAAATGTAAACTTTGTACAGAACACAAAATAATACAGTATCCAAATGAACACGCCACCTGTAGAGTTATGCAAGGTTTTCCAGAATAATACATAAGCTGGGGATTGGTTATAAGCTACTGGACTCAATAGATTCAGTAGTTAGATGTTATGGTTTATGTTGAAGCCTTTAATCATGGTCAAAGCCTTCCTTGGGTGCAATATATAGTTAGCAACTAATTGCCTTTCTTGGTATTTTAATTAAAGAATTACTATATCTACAAAGGAACTTTTTATTACAAAAGTGTAAGTTAACTTAGTTCTGTTGTCATCCTATAATCTTATACTACTAAAAGTCTATATTCAATTATATTGGCTGTGAGTTAAGTCTTTCCTAGCTTCTCTCAGCAGTGTCAAAGTATGAGAACTGCAGGAGTCCACACTTATGAGTCAAGAGAGCAAAGGTCGATTTTGTTGAAAGAGGCTATGCAATAGGCAGCAGTTGAAAGTCAAGTATGTAATATTTTTCATTTACCTCCAGCTTACCCCATTCTTTTATCTATGTGTGTCATGCATGAGCTACAGAGAATAGATGACTCAGAGTCAGTCTGATCACTTACAGCACGTGTATTATCACTTCAAATGGGAGATACAAGGCAATTCTACTAAGGAATACATATACGGCAATGAGTTTTTATCATTTTAGTGTATGTTCAAGACAGCAAACTACCGTACACTAATTTGGGAGAGGATTGATAAAGCAAAAGCTGCGGTCTAACATGTACTCTTGTTGTTTCAAGTCCACCTCAGTGTCCATACCAATTATTTCAAGGATTAAGGTTTATTAAAGCTTTAACCTGATTGTGTTGCTATCATAAAAGTTCTCTGATTCCAAATTATATAACTGCAAATTCTTTTTTAAGCAACAACAAAGATTGTAACCTTGGCTTTAAGACATTGGAGCAATATATTTTTATATTAAAAGATAAGCATGAAGGCATCAGAAAAAAACCTGTTTCAAATTAAATCTGTTTTTCCTGATAAAGACTTTCTATTAAAGAACAGATAACAGTTCTCTTTGGCTTTTCAGTGACTTCACATATGGACAAACCAGATTCTATTTACATAACCTCCTAGAAATCTTACTTACTGAATGTTTGGCTTTGTTGAAATACTCCATATTCGAAATATTTCAGACTCTTAAAATATGTTCTGGATATAGAATGATGCATGATAGTAACATGCTACATTGATCTGATCTTGCTGGCTAAGTGAAAGTTATCTTGAAAACTTCCAGACTGAAACCAAACAAATAATGCCAGCCACTTCTGAACAGAAAACAATCAGCATTCTTCAGGCAGCATTCTGGTGAATACTGGAAAAAAAAATATTTTCCTTATTGTGATTGCATGTATGTATTAAGTTCTAAACTTTACCTCATGAATTAATGAAAGCAAAAGAATACATTAACAAAACAAAGGAACATAATGTTTTTTCTTGTTCAAGTCTGGCTTGCCAAGGGAAGGGAATTTAGAATAATATGGTTTTGAAGCATTGATTGTGGTAGAGATCTCCTTCTTGGACTGGACGAATTTGCTTCAGTGAGCAGTCAAGATCACAATTTGGCATTTCACACCTGCAGTGTTTCTGGAGCACATCATGTCAAGCTACAAAAGGGAAAAGAAATTATTAGCAAAAACATACTTGAAGGGTTTCAGTTTTACTTTCATGCTTGATCTATAAAATCAGACAAAGTCCAATTCAAAACCAGTTTCACAAATTAAAACTAAGTTGCATATAAAATCATCAGTCTCAAAATTAGGAAGTAGCCATTCTGTGCACAGAAATGGTAGTTATCAGTGCAATACTGGTGGTCTTCATTTAATGACTACCCTGTTTAGCAGCTGTACGAAGTTATGATGGCACTGGAAAAGTTGAACTTACAAGTGTCATAGCATCCCTATGGTCAAATAATTAAGATTTCAGCACTTTGCAACCACAGAGTATTTACAACTGTCATAGCTTTCCACAGTATTTGCCATTTGTGCACTTCACAGCCAGCTTTTGACAGGCAAAGTCAATGGAGAAGCTGGCAGTAAAAATCACAAGTCACAATCGTGCGATGTCTCACTTAACAATCACATCAGTTTAGCAATAGAATTGTTGATTCCAATTTTGATTATTGAGGACTTCTTGTAATAATAATAATAATGCTGAACTATTTCTATCCAGTTGACTTGACATATCATGTCAATGCAATTTCTCCATTGGTTTTTCGCCTTTACCAGCAATTAAGCACAATGTGGGAGAAGATACAAGCAGGTGGAAGAGGGGGAAATACATTTACATATTATTAATGAGAAAGTAGTTCTATACATCTTCTCAGAGTGCTGAATCCCTTGGGATTTCCAGAAGATTGGAAACATAAGACCACTGAAGAAAGCCATTATTAGTATAGTTATATTCTGGCTATTATCAATCGCTAATAATTTTTGAAAGTAGATTAATGTCTGACTTACCTGTCAATCAAAGAATCTCTCATAGTGGTAGCAATGGTACTTGGCTGTGCTTCATTAAGTTTGAAGACACTCTCAATAACAGATAATTCCGTGCTGGTTGTGTCCAGGCCACAGAAGGCACACCAATCATTCACAACCATTCCAGCTGCAATCACCTCACTGCCACGATTAACGGTTCCAGCCTGGTAAGAAAGACAGAGTCTTAAGAACTCCTTTCTCATGCGTATTATCAGCTCTTCTTGCTTAAGGTTGCATGAATATACGGTAAACCCTATTTGTAACTAAATAGATCAGAGGGCCAAGCCTTTAGTAGGCATGCACAACATTCCTGATGCTCAACAGTCATTACACTGGCAGTTTTCTCCATTTTCCAAACCATGCATTCTGTTTTAGTGTTATGAACACAGCCACTCTGGCTTATTCAATAAATCATGGTTAGAAATCATAGCTCAGCAAAATGTGTGAACCACAATTACCATCATTCCCACTGGCTATCTTATATGCTACTAAATACAAGTAACACAACTATACCAGATGTATTTCTCAATGTCTCCCCACTGCGTTTAAATTTTCACTGCTCCTAATTTTATGATTTGTTCAGGATTAGGCTTCAATGTGTCATGCATACTGGGAAATAATTGTTTTGCTGTCTATTTCTTTATACTGAGAAGACCACATAACACTATTTAAACCAAAAAGAAGTTGAAGGAAAAATATTGAAACAATTAGAAACACCATTGAAAGAGATCTCCTGCATTGAGTTACAGCGTCTATGGAGATTCTCAGTCATCCAGGTCATGATTGTCCCAAAGGTGCTTTTTCAAGAGGCAACTGGACTTTCTGGT
>JANHJO010005687.1:30037-40479 GCA_032468235.1 Pseudoxyrhopus heterurus | reverse complement strand
AGGAGATGCAATTTCTATTTCTAAATTCTTTTTTTTTTTTTACTTCCAGAGTAAAAACTGTATTTTTAATCTTTTTTTGTTGTTCCATCCCCAAAATGATAGGTCTTGAGAGATTGACTTATTTGTTAAAAAACTAATATAGCCACTCATCTTTTTAACTGTAACTCTGAATGGCTTACAAACAGCAATAACAATAATAAATAGCAAAAAAATCATAAGAAAAACTCCAGGCACATCCAGAAACTACATAGCCCCATTTATACCCAGACAACTTTACTGGATTGAAGCTTCACTCTTCCTAATGCTTGGGATGAAAAGACAGATCTTCAAGGTGAATAAGAGAATAGCCATCTTCTGGATCTTGGATAGAATGGCAAAGGATAGAATTGAAATGATCTATAATTTCCAGGTTGTTCCTCCAACTACAATGACTGTGTGGCAGCAGTTCTCCAGGGTTGCACACATGCTCCTGCCAGGCAATCCTTAGTAGTAAAATTGGGTCTTTGCATGGATAGCATGAAGATTTGCAAAATCTGGGTCAATATCAGATAGTTGTAGGATTTTGGTTAAAATCCCGTTTCACCATTGGTTGAAGTTGGTAGCACATCTAGTCTCTGATGAGAGCCTCTGTAAAAAACAGAACTTACGAACCTTTTGTAATGACAAGTTGTATGGTACTCTCCAGAACTGTTGTTCCATACTCACATGAGTAGTACTGAAAGACAGAATAAGGAAGGGATATCTACTTTCTCTTGTTTGGATTGGTGCTAATAAAGCCCTTTCCTTATATATTTGAGACATTTTATTTGTCTTTGGACAGGTTGTATTGGACAAATATTATGAAGTAATATGCAGCATAAATTATGATACAAATTTCTGAACTAATCTTTGAATCTCCCTTTAAATAAGCATCACATGAAAATTATACCAAAAAATATACTGGAACAAGCAACGAGGATGCACTTACCTCACAAAGAACCTTTTAAGCACTTACAACTTGTTAGAACACAAATGCTTTAAAAATATTTTGTCCCTTGTGGCTTTCATTTCCTTTATCTGAAGTTGCAGATGCCAACTTTCAAATTTGTTCTAACTCCCTCAAATTCTTGGGAGTCAGACAAATGGCTTCTATTCAAGCTAACACATACAAAAGGAGAAATCAAATACACTTTTCCCACTTCATTGAAGGCTAGAGATCATTGAATCTTTCATTCATTACTAATGTTCCTTGGATTATTCCCAAGGTCAGTTGATTTATTTCAACACCTAAGGAGGAATATCCCAGAAAAAAAACCCTTTCTAAATAACTAGAAATTTGCTACTATTTCTTATTCCATACATACTGCCTAGAGTCACTTCTCATTGGCTAATGGTAAGGCTGTCCAAAGAATGAATGAGATAAAGTTTCAACTTTAGACTATATGGTGATAATTCCAAATTACAGGGGTATTGCTACTACCATAGATAGTTCCTAGATTTTTGTTTGGACTAGCTAGCCATCACCACTGAATGAGGATAATTTCCATTTCCAGGAGACTGCTGTTCTACAAAAGCACCCATTATTGGGACCAGATAGTTTATCACATGCCTATACCCAGGGATGAGCTGCAAATTTTTTAGCAAGGGGTTCTCTGCCCGGTTGCTGGGTGGGGGTGGCCATGGTGTGCTTGGCCTACTCGGTCTCCTGCACCAAGGCGGGGGCCACTTTTGCCCTCGCTGGGCTCCAGAGGTTTCTCTAGAGCCTCTGGGAGGGTGAAAATGGCCTCCCCTAGGCTCTGGAGGCCATCTGGAAGCCAGAAATGGGCCCATTTCCAGACTTCCGGAACTTCCAGGAGGCCCGTTTTTCACCCTCCCCAAGCCTCCACATGGGCCCTGCACTTACCTGGAATCCAAAACGGGCTGCGTGGAGACTCCTGGGAGGTGCAGGGCGGGTTGGGCGGGGCCAGCCAAAAGTGGGATTTGGGGGGTTCTCCGAACTGGGCAGACTCTTAGCAAGAGGTTCTCCCGAATCCCCGTGAACCCCCAGCAGCCCACCCTTGCCTATACCCAATTACTTAAGACTAACTATTGAATTGGACTTCCAATGGACTTCCTCTAAACATTACACTGTTCAGGTTGCCCCTTCTGGATGAAGATATCAGAGCACATTTTTCTTTTTAGGGATTAACAAAGAATGGGAAACAATGTAATTGTATTAGTAGAGCTGTGAGGCAGAATAATTTATTACGACTACTTGGTTATGATTCTTCTTAGAATATTGTACTGGCTTACTAAGGAGGCAATCAGAGATTGCCCTATCAGGCTTCTCTATCATTAGATTTGTGAAATATGCAGATAATCCAAGCCTGTCATCAATGTGAATGCCACCCATATTGTAGATACTAAGTGAAGCTACTAGGCCCAGGACTGATGTTTATACTACAGAGTGAAACAACTCCTGGTCATGTGGCACAGGGTAAACATTGAAAGCAGTGTGTCCTGATTTAAGGATGTATTAGAGGTATTGTTGCCTTTGCCTTTGTCCTTGGGGGGACAAAATGCCAACTATAATAATCCCCAATAAACCCAGTGCATGCTGTTTTTTAAAGGAATATTGATAGAGGAGATCCCTGTCGGAACCCGAGGTCTTAAAAGCAGACTCAAAAAGGCAGGATAAAATGAGTGATTAAGAACCTGAAATAAAACCAGGTCAGGCAAGAAAGGGAAAAATGCTTGACAACATAACAAGTTGTAAGGGTGAGAGGTTCTGGCATGGTGCCTAGTACTGTAGTATGTAGAGAAAAATGAGGAGAGGAGGGGCTAGTGTATAAGTTGCCTGTTTGTTTTCCGTACCTCTAGCAAATTTAAGCTGATACATCATTTGTTTTCCAAAGCTACCCCACTGGGATTTGTTGGCAGATGAGAAAAGTGTAATTGAGTTTGAGCAGGTATTAATTCTATTCTGAAAGAAGACAAGTCAGATATTTGAATATCTTTCAAATGTTTAAGAAAAAAACCTAGATGTGTAAAAAAAATTAAAGTAAAATTGAAAGACAATTATTGGAACAAATGAATTTCAGGGAGAAGAAATGAGAAGCAACATTATATGCATCAGCTAAAGTCAGTTACTAATCTGCAAAGATCACAAAGTATACAATCCACAATTTAAATCTTACTGGAAAAACAAGGCAATACTATCAGATAAAATAGTTAAGGCACATAAAATATAAAACAGACATAATGAACAGCAATTTAATTTTAAATTCTTCCTGGACTCTATCTTAACTCCCAACAGCCAAATTTCTCCCTACCTCCACATTTTCCCACTAGAATCTAAGACTTACATTTACTAATTACTAGTTAAAGAGAGGGGCAGAAATCTGTAAATAAACAAGGTTTTATAGTTTTATAGTTTCCTGGGATCTTTTTCAACTGTCACTAAAATTTTTAATGATGGCCTTCAAGATCCACCCATTGGATGTGGCAAATGTTTATTGATGTCAAGTCTCAGTTCAGAAAAGTTATAGGCCATACAAATTAGGCTAGAACCTGTTTCTGAGCAGATAAAGCATGGGATAGACCAAGCAGTACTCCTCAATTATCTGTGTTGCTTCTTCACTCTTCTAAGGGCCAAGAAGAGTGAAAGGCAAGCAGAGAGGTCTTTCGTTGTAGACAAAAGGATGTTTCACACTCGATCAAACTGACTAGATTACCTTCTGTCTTAATATTAATCCATTGACTTGATTTGGCCTTCAGTCTCATTAGCAATTCTATTTTCTGTCTTTTTCCCACTACAGAGTCCAGGAGTTTGTTGTTGTGTTCCTGTTCACAAGGAACAACAACAATAAAACAACAAAACAAATCTGCTTCATTCCCATGCTATTTCACAGTTCACATAGGTTTTTGTTGCAAATTCTCCCTGATTCTAGAGTGACACATGTTGATACAATGCAGGGGCAAGGCATCTGACAGGAATTGATTTTTTTTTTTGAAATCAACTTTTGAAGCCTATGTGGTTGATTATCCCACAAAAACTCTCTGTCAGGTTTCCAAGTGATGAAAACCCATTCAAAAAAGAAATATGCAAGTCCATCTTCCAAAACAAATTTCTTTTATTTAGGTAATAATCAAATTGGCAAAGTCTGTTGTAATTCCAGATCTGACACAAACCGGAATTACACCACATAATATTGTAAATTAGAATCAACCCACAAGAGTCACATTCCCCAACAAAAAGAAATTGCATGCTGTCTTCAAATTCTACCTCCAGTTCCCACGGGAAGGACAGTCACCTAGTTAAAACAATCCTCACTATCTATTCACTCCCTTCTCCTTAAGAATGTGGCGAGCCCAAAACCCTCCTCCCTTATCCAGGTAAAGACAAAGGAAAAGAATATATAATTAAAATATAGAGCTAAATAAAATGGCTACACATATGTCAATTTCTGGCTCGACAGGTAATCCACTTCTGAAAAACTTTGCCAAAAAAATTGTAGGGACTTAGTCCAGGTAGTCCCTGGGAATTGGATACTGTTGAATTAAAGAAAAAAAAATCCAACACACACACACACATACTTATAGAACATATATATGTGTATGTTCTGTAAAATATGCCAAAGTGGGGAATCTATTGGTATTTGAGTTTTGAAGCAAGTATCTTGGAAAAGAAAAGAAAACTGACATCTAATTCATAGACATTCCCTGGGAAAGTCACATTGTATATAATGTTTTCCATGTTTATTACTCATCAAAGTACTCCTTCAAAGTACTTCTTTGTAAAGCCTCAGCTGACTGTAGCAAAGGCTGCCAAATTGAAGCCTCAATAGCTAGGTGTGTCTATGGAATATTTTTATCTACCACCTAAGGGCTATACCTACTTTAAATAATGCAGTCATAAGCATTTTCCTCACAGTTTAACAATATGGAAATTCTGGTTCTAAAACAAAGAGCATATTACTCCTCTGATCTTTCCACAAGATATCCAGGGCATGCTATGACTTCTTTGCTCCATAACTGTGAACTATAAATTCCAAAGTTGCTATCATTTCATTTTAACAAATAATATGTGACCTAATCATCGGGGCATCAAATATTTTCTCTTCCTAAAATTCTTTGAACAGTCTTCAAAATAAAAAGTGACCAGTTCTGTTCACTTGTTATTGCGAACATAGCTCAGAAAACTAAGAGTCAAAGAACAAAGGAACAAAGAGTCATCTGCATAGCTCATTTCTTTCTGCATATATATCATCTGTTAAATATAAAAGTCAGATAAATATAACAAAAATAAATCCATCAAGTAATACATTAAAAATATATGCAGAGTAAGAATTAAAAAATAAATAAAAATGGGAGCCAGTAATTCTAATTTTTTTATATATTTTAAAAACCACACCAATTAGCTTTATCGCCTCTTTTTAAAAGCCTTAAAATGGTCTACTTACTGTCTTGGCCTTGCTTATTAGAGATCGAAGTAATTCTTTCACATTGTTTGCCTTGTCCCTTTGGAAATACAAACTGACTTCTGTTCGGTTGAGCACTGTAACAGAAGGCATCATTGGCCAACCGAGCTCCAGTTGAGGGGGATCAATATCTGACATAAATGGAAAGTATGTCCCAGATGTCACCTCAGAGAGAAGAGATTCCCTGTCCAGGCTGTCAGCTCTTGAGAGTCCTGCCTCTAGCCCCTTCTTTGGAGATTCTGGGATGCTTTGGATGTTCTGGCTCATGTAAGCCATGTCCATTGTGGAGAGGAAGGGTAGTTCTTTTTCTTTTGCAATGACTTGCAGATAGCCAGCTTCTCCTTGTTCCAGAAAGGCATCCACAGCTAGCCTGGCGGTCTCACTATGCTGTAGCATTGAAGGGCTGACTTCTTTCTTCCAGGGCTTCTTCAGGTCTTCCAGTCGATTTTTCAGTTGCCCTATGCTCCCTTGGGAATTCCCAAGGCCTTTTGAGAACCAACTCATGCCTGTAGAGCTGGGTGATAAAACACCACAATCCTTGGTGTTACCTTGTCAGAGGGATATTCTGAGCTTGAGATGCTGTCTTGACTTTATAAATCCCTGCGATTCCACAATGAAGCTGTTGAGATGAAGAAAAGTCACTACAAACAATTTTATTTTATTTCTGATTTTACTTCTGTTTTTCTAGATATCCCCCTGTTCCTAGGGAGAAAATTAGCTCAAACTTCTAATTTCCATGGCTTGTTTTGATGCTGTCTTTCTTATGGAAATGCTAAGAAAAGTTTCTTCATCTTCTTTATAGGAGCTGCTGCTTTTAGGTATGCTTCCTCAAGCAATAAGACTCAGTTACGTTCCCGCCCAAAAGTGATTTGTCTCTTCCAGTCAAAGTACTAAAACCTGTTTTGTAAGTTTTATTGCCTTGAGAGGAAATGGGAATGTTGAAACTTGTTCGAAGGTCAGTGTGGTTTATGCAATACCTACAAACATACATAAATGTTAAAACAATATAAATAGCCTGGAAATGAGAGGAAAACTGCAATGCATTTATTAGCATCCATTCTATTTTTCTACTCAGGTATTGAAGAAACAAAAGGAGAATCGCCAGTGCCACAAGACTCTGCAAATTGCTTTAATTCATAGCAGAGAAGTGTTTATTCACAATGCCCCAAGTCCATATTTTGTTGAAATGCAACAAGGAGGATCAGATTGTTTAACTTTAAATCCTCATATAATTTTTGTACTCTAATTTGCACACCTATTTGTCTCCTACTTCCATATATATCTCTGTATGTGTGCATAGAAAGTAGGACTATAGGCATAATACAGAGATTTGTGGAAAAATAATAACATATTTAGGCTAGGAAATTTAGATAGAAAGAAAGGATTATGATGCTTTCTGGATTAAATTTGCAGCTTCCACAAATGAGGAAAAATCAGGAGCCCAAGCATACTATTATTGTTAATAATTCCTCACTATTTTTACCATCTGCTAGGGGCAGGGCTGGGAAACAGAATTTTGAGTGGGTTGGTCTTTACTGAATAAAAATCATGGAAGCTGTGCGCCATTTGTATTCTTGGTTAAAAATTTAATATTTATATGAATAATATTGGGGAGAGTGAATAATGGCTAAATATGTGCAATAGACTAGGATCTGAAGGTTTTGCCTTTGTCCTACTACTGATAGGATATGTGTGTAAGTGTGAATGTGTGTAGCTCTATTACCTTGAGCCAATCATTTTCTCTCAGTCCTAGGAAGGAGCCAATGGCAAAACGCTTTTGAAAGCTTTCAGAAGAAAACTGTAAGGACTTGTCCAGGCAGTCTCTGAGAATTGGACATGATTGAATAGAAGAAGAAAAAATGATATGAGAGTCCGGATTTGCCCAAAATTGTAAAAGTTGTTAAGAGCTTTAAATTCCAGCTATATTTCAGCTAGTTATGTTTCCTATGGAAGAAAATGCACTCTGGATACGTTTGGACATATATTGTTTCCTATCATGAATGCGAAGCTTGACCCCATTTTAAATTAAGTTCTGATTAAAGCACTGAGTATAGAATGGATGAGCTAGTAGCCATATTGTAAAATTATGAAAAAACTGGGCTTCTGATGGACAGATTTGGGTTTTCAAGAAGTTGCCATTGACTTTACCATGTGTCAGTGTGTTGTGTGGCTGGTTGCTCTGCAGCACTTATTAAGATAGAGATAGCTATGGATGACCAGCCTTTGTCAGTATGAAAATTACTCTCTGGAACAAAAGTTTTGAGTGAAGCAATAAGTAGTTGAGTGAATACCATTTTAATATTCTCACTCAGTTATGATTAGTCATAAAAACTAGAGAATTTGAAGGAAAGTGGGTGTTTGGATTACACTGTGGTGGAAAAAACCGTTTAAAGCTTCTTAAATCCAAATGCTTTTTTCTAAGATTGCATGCCCAGCCTTAATAAATCTATCTTGCTGAGTTAGACCCACCAAGCTTGTAATTTTATTGATAATTTGCATGTTTCCCCATCTAGCCTTGTGTTGGGCTACAACTCTCACCACCCACAAGCAGCAGGGTTTTATGCCTTGTAGTATTTTGTTATCTTCATGATGGACTCAGATTGCTATCAGATAACAGTGCATATCCTTTCTTGCTGTTTCATTTATCGTAAGTACGAAAGATGCAGAAGTGAGAATGACTTGGCTGGAAATGCCTGTTTGGCGTTCTTATTAGGATTATCATTTAAGTCATCTTTCCCAAATTATTGATTATCCCCCAAAGCAAATAGCAGACATATCTTGCTCT
The DNA here is from genome assembly GCA_032468235.1 of Pseudoxyrhopus heterurus. Classification (NCBI taxonomy): domain Eukaryota; kingdom Metazoa; phylum Chordata; class Lepidosauria; order Squamata; genus Pseudoxyrhopus; species Pseudoxyrhopus heterurus. The sequence goes on along the minus strand of JANHJO010005687.1, from coordinate 32,256 downwards.
GATAGCAGTAGATATTGCTAGGGATAATAGAAACATCTGAAGCAAATAGTACAAGATATTGAAGAAGAATTAATAGGAACAGTCTTTAAAAGAGAGATGAAGTATGGGAGCAATCAAGGTTCTTAAGTATTATGAGCATTGTTACACAAAGTAGATAATTTTTTAAAAGGAGTATTTTCTTCATTTTTTTGACAGAGATTTCTAGATGCTAGTATGAGTAGATAAGACCACTACAGTAAGTTGAAGAATGAAGAATTATTGTATTAAATCATAGCACCTCCAATGAAACATCACACCTGAACTCTAACTGGAGCCTTTTGCATTTTTTTATCCTTGTATCTCAAATAATTCAAACAAGTAACTTTTAACAAAATCAAGATTTTTACATCTTAAATATTTTCATATGACTTGAGAAAAGCTATGTATTGACTTTTATAAATATATTAAAGTGCCTCACAGACAACATTCTTGGCCAGAAATTAATATAATATGCCTATTGAATAATTTATACTTGTCTCTACACAAGATGTTAGACCAGATTCAACATTTCAAAGGCTTGGATATGAATCACCAAATGAAAGAGAGAGAGAGAAGCCTTGGAGTTTATCTTATAGCACTTCTCTATCTAAGATCAGAAACAAGCAAAACATGTTATGAATGAGTACACTGGTTGAGGCCAAACAGAGTTCCAAGTATGTTTAATCTCTGTTCTCCAGCAAAGAGGTGAAATATAGAAGAGGCAAATAAACTCAGGAAAGAATAATTGTCCCATACACCACCTGTTTACAGAAAAGAGGGTTTTTCTACAACCTATCTATGTTCTAAAGGTTCTGCCTATGACTGCTCTTAATACCTGATGTCCTTCTGGACTTTGAGTGACTACAGTTCCCAGTTGCTGTTTGTCAATTTCCTGGTCTTAGCAGGTAATTCCAGCCTGCTGCCAGACAAGATTTCTTACCAGGAGCTCAAACATGGACACTGTCTCTTTTTTAATAGCTTATGTTGATAAACAAAAATTGCAAACTAAAATAATTTCATTTTCATAATTTCATCAGAATAAGAATTAAATAATACCCCAATCAAGGAACTGCCAAACAAGTTAACAGTAATTAGCCCAATCAAAGAATCTGCAAAACCACTCCCATCAACACTGACAGGGCATGCCACCAGAATATAAATTGAGAGCAAACCCCACTCCTTACTGGCACTGATGATGTTACCAAATCTGGGTAATGAAATGTCTACAAGTAAACCAAGCTCAGAGGCACCAAGGGCCCCTCATTTCACCCTGAGCTAGAAATATTCTCCTTTATCAATTTCATCTTTCTTAACTGAGTGCATTTACTTGTAATCTGGAACTTAAAGGGGTAATTTTAACTTTTTCTCCTTGTGCAATCTATGTTTGTTTCCAGTTGAAATTCCCCTGCTAAAGCACTTCCTCTTTCTGTGATTAATTGTTCTTACCTGTAACCTAAAATCAGATAAACATTTTCTTTCTTCCTTTTCTGATGAAAACCTACGTGAGTAGGATGAGGAAGGAGGATGTTTTCTCACTTATAACATGAAGCTTTTCTTCCTTTTTTTCTTCCCCAATAGACAGAGACTGCCCACCTGAAATTAAGATTTATAGATTTCCCCCTTTCTCTTCAAATGGTTGGTCTCCTCAATGAGTTATTGTAATAGGTAGAATTTTTTTTTAAGGTTAGGGTTTATTGTGATCTAGCCCCATGTCCTCATACTTATTCATAGACCTAAGAGTAGTTGCACTGGGAGCATTAAGGATTACTCTTTGCAGCCTTTTATGTCTTAGTCATGCAATTATACCAGAGGTGATATTCAGCCAGTTCTGACAGGTTCGGGAGAACCGGTAGCAGTAATTTTGATTGGATCGGAGAACCAGCAAATACCTCTGATTGGCCGATCGCATAGCCACGCCCACCTAGCCACGCCCACAGAACCGGTAGTAAAAAAAATTGAATCCCACCACTTAATTATACCATTGTATAGAAAGTTGAACAAATCTATGGAAAGTTTCTTTTTAGGTAATTTGCTTTTTTGTGTGAATTCCAAATTTCCTGTTTATGGGGGGAAATGCCCATTTCTTTTATGTATATTGTCAACTTCTAGAGTTGCTCTACATATGATGTAGGAATATTGCTGGCTGGAGATTGATTATTTGCAAAGGTTTAGTTCATGGAAGTGTATTCGAGGCAAACCTC
>JANHJO010005687.1:16941-29937 GCA_032468235.1 Pseudoxyrhopus heterurus | reverse complement strand
CAATAATTTTACCCAGGTTTCCTGGGTAAAATTAGGACCTCAGCTTATACTCGGGTCGGCTTATACTCGAGTATATATGGTATTTCTTATTATGTGCTCTGTTATAATAATGTGTCTGGATACTCACTGGGGTAGAGATGCTGTTTTATTGAAATCAATGGGAAGAAAACTCTTACAGCTTGGCTCTGAATTAAAGGTGTATAAACTATGTCATAAGTATGTTCTACCCTCTGTGTCCCTGTCTCATCTCCATTGTGGGCACACCTAGTGAGTCCCTAAAAAAGAAGATGAGTATCAACGTCTGAGTTGGGATGTACCAGTGGAAAGATTGGTCAACAGGTTCCATAGGGAAAATCCCCTGAAGCTCAGGAACTGGGCCTGACCATATACCCGCTAACCTGTGCATGTGCTGACTCTCTTCCAGATACGTTCCCCCTGGTAGAGGGGAGCCACCTGTCAACATCTGAGACAGCATGCCATTTTGGAGTTGCCAGAAATGGCGGAGGGGGGAGGGGTGCATGGGGTGCACAGTTGGGGGTCAAGTGCTGGGTATTGCGATGAACTCACACTGGGGGGGGGTCCGGAGGAATGAGCAGCAGCGAATGAACAACACCGAAGCAGCAGCAGCCAGTGAAGAGGCCAGGAATCCAACACCGGAGAGTCCTTGCGGAAGCTAACCTGGAGCCAGTGTGAGGCCACGTGTACCAAGCCCTCATAGTCAGATGGCAGAGGGAAGCCGGTAATGCTTGGTAGAAACTTTCTGTTTTTCACCGTGTGCTGAGCCGAGAGACCAGAAAAGGGACCTGTTATATATCTGTTATACAGTGTGACTTTTTTTTTTTCCTGGCTAGGCTCAGAACTGTGCGAATGAGATGTGAATGGATAATTGAATGAAAGAAAAGGATTTTGCATGACTCTCAGCCATGTCTCAAGCATGGAACAGCACCTTTACTTAGAAATCATAGCTAAGGCAGGATGCTCAACACTGACTTAAAATGTTTTCCAGGGTCATTCAAGTATAGTTGTGCTGAAATCAGAATATGGATGCAAGGGTTTACAATGCTTCAACAACGGCTGGGTGATGCTAAGAAGTTTCTAGTGGAGATTCTGCCAAAGTCAGTGTTGCCTTACAGAGGAATGTAGTAAATTGTCTTTGAAAGTTTACAGGCCTTCTATAGAAAGAAGATAACAAAATGTATAAGTAGACTGCTCTATCTGATATTGAAGCGGTTAAATTATTGCTTATAAAAGTAATGATAGTACATGCAAAGAAGGTAATAAAAAGAGCTCTCTTTTATCCACTGTAAATATGAAAACATAAAGGCTTAAATTGATTTGGAAAAAGGGTTGTAGTCCCTAGTTTCTGTAGAGGGCTTGCTGAAATCATTAGTATTTCTCTGATTTGAGACAGAGTAAGAATTTGCTTAAAGCCTCACAATGAATCCATGCCAAAGATAGGAATCAACTCAAGCATGAATCTTCAAGTCCAGCTTGGTCATAATTAGTTTGGCAGAGATTATCAGAAAGGTATCAAAATAACTGAACTAAATTTCTCTGAGCTATAGCTATTAGAAAGTGTGGTGCACCATCTACAGGGTAATGATAGCTAGTTACATTTGAATGACTTGATTCTGATAGAATTCTTCAGTGTTATCATATTAGTTTATATTAATTTTCCACAAGTCTCTTGTATACAGACAATTAGTAAGGGTAGCAGTTGAGACAATGCATGTTGTTGCTCCTAATAGCTGTCATTTCAAGCTGCCCATTGGTAAGTGCAAGAATGTGATTGACCAGCTCTATTCTGTAGTACTTCAAGATTGGCTCCATAGGAAACAGACATTGTGACTTATTGGTGTTGCATCGGAAAAGCCATTGCTTGAATAGCATCCAAAGTAGCTATTTCTATTCTGCCAAATGGCTTTTTCTTCTACCTAGTGCAACAGTAAATTATAAATACCTTTTCATACACCACTTCTGTCCAAAGTTGTAAAAATAAGAAATTCTGTTCCATTATGATCCATTTTCTTTTTTTGAAATTTAAACCTACCCTGCTGTATATTAGCTGTCAAAGCTGACATTAACATTTCTTGAAAATCCCTTAGGCTTTTCTCTGAATCCCCACTGACTTATTTTCACCCTTTCTTAAAATGTGGTAGCCATATGTGAATATAGTACGATTTCACCCTGATGTTTCTCATCAACCGTTACACCTCTAAATAGTATAGCTCCTATTTAACCAGGTAGGCAGAAATGTAGGAATATTGCTGGCTGGAGGTTAATTATTTTCAAAGGTTTGGTTCATAGAAGTGGATTCGAGGCAAACCTTGTCCTTCAGTGTCTGAGCCTTTGGGTAAACTTCTTATCATCTCACCCTGTAAGCTTTTGTGTTCATTAACTCATCCTTGGAGACAGCTTTATCTGAAACAATGTACTTTGTACTGACTTTGCTAATTAGCTTGTAACTTAGTGAATAAAACGGGCTGAGAGATAGAGATCGGGACTCTCTCTTCTCTCTTGCTCTCCCCTCTCTTTGCAACTGTCTGCATCTGTCTGTCATTTCTTTCAACAATATGACTGCTAAATTATTAAATTTGATTCCATTGCGTTTTATTTATATGGCATTGTATTATCCTCTTATGCCTTGCTTTATTCCTTTGTTAATTTTTAGCTACTATTTTTGCTTGTTTTCACTCTAATACTTTCAATATTATTGAAAGCAACTATCTCCACTCATTTCAACATATTTTACGATTGGTTTGGGACAGAAATAAATGGTTTTCTTAGTGTAGTTGACTTTTGCGAGGAGCAAAATAGATGACAGTTCTATTGGCCTCCATTTTTAATACTATCAGGTATGGTATCTTAGTAAGCAGCCTTGATAGGAAGGGAACATGTCACTTAGTCAGTAGCCTGAATCCTTCTTTTCATCTCAATCTCAGAAGGTCCTAAAGATGTCTCTTGCCCATATAAATTGTTGCTGGATCACTGCTTATCTGTGAAGTCTAGATTGTCACTCTACTGAAGTGATTCAATGATTCAACTTTCAGTCCATAGAATGACCTTTTTCATCAGTGTGTGAAAAGTGTGGCCAAAGATTGAAAAATACCCAGCAAGTTAGTACGTACCATATACTAGCAAAGGACTGAATTCTCTAAGGTGGTTGGTATTTTAATGATTACTGTATTTCTTCTTGACTGAATAACAGAAATTACTTCAGATTTAAGAAAAAATAAATTTGCACTGGCAGAGGTTTTGGAACAAAACTCAGCCTCTGATTCATCATGAAAAAGTATTGTTAATTGAAAGAAGTACCTGCATGTTACCTTGGCAAACATATTGCAGTTATATTTCATATTTGCTTTGTTTTAAAATGTACGAAATATCTCAGCATCAATTGTGTCATCTGGGTTTTACCCAACTGAGTTAAAGACTCTTTGGGGAAGCTTAATGGCTATTTAATTGCAAGAGGACGTACTTTTAAAACCAGATGAGATAAAAATATAAATAAAAATGGTTAATTACCTAAGTATAGGAAACCAAACTTTAAAGAGCAGCACCTGTCTACATAAACAAAGAGGGTGGTATTACTGACTTCACTCCTTTAGTGCTACAATAAAGGACGTGTGTTTGTGTCAACATATAACTTTTAGTCATAGGTTAGTGTTTTGTGTGTATTATATTTAGCATTTTAATGAGCCAAGTATTCCATTACTTTGACATACCTTGCCAGTTATGCTCAGCAAAGACATTCCAAAACCAAGATAGTACTCTGGGCAGGGCATCCTAATAATATTATTTATTGTTTAATGTTGCTTTGAAGAACCGGATCTAGAATTTCAGATATGCACAGTGGAAAATTGAGGGAGGGGAGGGAATACTTATTACTTCAGTTCCCCAAATTCATTCTTTGTTAGAGCAACTTTTTAGAAGGAAGATTTTTGGATTCTAACCCTGACTCCCAGTTAAAAGCAAGTAACCTCAGATCCAGGAATTTACACTTGGATTACTTGAGATAGATAAGATAGATAGATAGATAGATAGATAGATAGATAGATAGATAGATAGATAGATAGATAGATAGATAGATAGATAGATAATTACACAGCTGGAGTGGAGATCCCTGCAGAAAACATGGCGTTAATTTAAACAGTATCAAGCATTTTTTTCACCAAAATTACCACATAATAGCAACCCATTTCCTAGGCTATTTTTAAGATCTGTACTTTGTCATTTTATTTTGTCTTTTAAACTTCCTTGTGTTTAACCTAATAAAAAGCCTGCCAGTCTCATTTTTTTTCTAACCTGGCAATCCACTACCATTCACTGAGAACAAATGGTGACCGTATCACATTGGATGTCTTTTTACAGTGAATTTGTTCTTGATGCCGGTCACTTTAGTTGACAATAATCAGATTATTTTTGAGGTCTTCCTTATACATTATATTTTTGTCCTAGAGAACATAACAAACAAGAACCAACTTAAGGCAATTGTTTTGTGCAGTCACATGAAGAACTGAGGCGTTGGGATGGTAACCTACTTCACTTATTAAAATTTGGAGGATTTTTCCGAGTAAGACTAGAACTGTGATTTGGCTCTAATTAAAAATAATACTTTACTGGTACATATGTGAAACATTTAACTAACAACCCAGAACTCCAAAGAAGAATCCAGTTTTTAATGATACCGGGCTCAGAACTGATAATGAAATACTCTTTCTAGAGTTTATTTTGTTCAAGGTATTCCATAACTCTGGCATCTAAATAGCTTAGCTTGAGATACATCAGGCACAAAGAACCAGAAACAACACAAGGAGCTAATCAGAGTGGTACATTTATTACTACTCGCCCTCTGACAGGAATCTTGCCAGACTAATGCACTCACTACAGAAACTACTAGATAAACACTGAAAAGCTTTAGGGCAAATCACCTTTCAGCCACTTCCTCCCTGTCAGTAATTCAAGGCTAGTTAGCCATTCCATTCCTCCACTCAACTCAGGATTAGTTTTAGGCTAGGCTCACATATCACTGAAAGCTATGATTATTTAACCATAGTTGACTAAATTAAGAGTTAGCTAGTTACTTCCCAGTGCTTTGTGGTGTGTAAAATAAAAATGTTGCTCCATTCTAATATTTATCTGCATTATCTTTCATTGTTGCTTATGAAAATGTGCTTGTTTAGCTCTTTTTGTGTTTACAAGAATCTTATACATATGCTAACTTTTCTTAAATTAGTCAACCAGGAATAGGTATATAAGCTAACACTGCACACATCTTGTGAAGTGTACTAGTTTGATTAGCTGCAGTATAGCTAATATCCAGGCAGTATACATTGCCTGCTCAAGGAAATCAAAGATACTTGGGAACAAATGGGCCAAATATTAGTTATGGACCTGGAGGATCAAAGTTCAAGTCCACCTTGTCATATAACCTTCTTGGGATACTTAGAGCTGCTCTCTTCCTCTCAGCCCAGCCTACCTCATATAGTTGCATAGAAAACTTGGAGCTAATGCTCCCTTGAACTCTTGGAGAATATTGACTAATATCATAAATCTAATTAGTTCTAATTTATCAGAGTCAGTTTGGTAAAGTGGCTATGGCATCAGACTAGAAACAGGGAAAATGGAAATTCTAGTCCTGTCTTAGGGACAAAGTAGCTGGGTGACCTTGGACCATTTATTTTCTCTTAGCCCTAGGAAAGAGGCAATGGCAAACCACTTCTGAAAAATCTTGCCAAGAAAACTGGAAGGACTCATTCAGGGAGTCTGTGAGAATTGGACACAATTGAATAGAAGGGGAAATGGTTTTATCATATTCAAAATGCTTAGTATAGTTCTGCTTTCCAGTATACTGATACTGAGGTGGGTATTATCATATAGCCTGTGTTCATGAGTAATACTAACAGGCAAGGAAAGTGAAATATGGCCCATTTTTTTCCTTCTGTACATATTAATTCAGCCAAGTTATTTATGTGCAACTTTGTGAGCTTTATACAGATAGTCCTCAACTTACAAGTTTGTTTAGTGACTGCTCGAAGTTACAATGGTACTGAAAAAATAACTTACGTTTTTCACATTTATGACCATTGCAGCATCTCCATGGTCACATGATCAAAATTCAGATGCTTAGCAACTGACTCATTTATGATGGTTGCAGTGTTCCATTGTCAAGTGATCATTTTTTGCGACCCTCTGACAAGCAAAGTCAATGGGGAAGTCAGATTCATTCAACAACTGTTACTAATTTAACTACAGTAATTTACTCAACAACTGTGGCAAGAAAAGTCATAAAATGGGGCAAAACTCACTTAACAACTCTCATGCTCAGTAGCAGAAATTTTGAGCTCCATTATGGTTGTAAATTGAGAACTACCTGTATTGTAAATTTGTCCACATACCAATGTAGAAAATATTACATAGCAAACTTTGTACATTGCAATGTTGTTTTGCAAACCACTCTTGCCTTTATTTGCATTCCCTCTTATAACAATTAAGATAAAAAGAATACTGTAGTGTACTCTCTGTCCCTAATCTAAATCTGCTGGTAAGGGGAGGGGGAATAGAAGTTGAAGACTAAAATCTTCCATGAAAATATTATTACCAAAGTGACGTTTTCCTAAGTTACTGATAATATATGTCATTGGCTTATTTCTCCCCCTCTGCCCAGTCCTGATGTTGTCTTCCAGGAATCCTACTATACCTAAAAATACCCACAATAGTGGGACAACTGCCTGAAATTGTGACCAAGTTCTCCAGTTCTGGTTCTTTAAATTTCCCCTTAAGAAAAATATAGGAAGATGGCAAAAGCCTCCAACATTTTAAACCTGCATGTCTATCTTTAATACCAGGAAGTTGCTGAATAATTCCTGGTTCCCATGATCTTTGGTCATTTTTGAGACAGTTAGTAAACTGAAGCAAAATGGATTGCTCTACCCTTCTTTCTGTAACACTCAAATATTTATTCACAATAAAATCCTTTTTGGCACTTATGTGAGCCTATTTTTCCCTAAATCCTAAAGAACCTTTGGCTCCTGAAGAGCCACCAGATGGCAATATAACCACCTACATCCTGTTTTTTTTTTTGGGGGGGGGGGGAGCAGGAAAATTCTAAAATTATTTTGGAACTAAAGCACTCGTAATCAGAATCCCAATCCATATAATATGAGAGATACCATTTATATACAATCTAAAGCCACGCATTCAAATTTCAGGAAATCTTGGGCTCTGTATGGTCCCAGGTGTAGGAAAGAAACTTCAAGGATTTTGGTTACAGACTCAACATACGTATTTTTTTGTTGAACTTGTATCACACCTTTTGTCCAAGAATTTGGAAAAGGCTGCATAGATTCCTTTTCCAAATTTTCCCCACTTCAATTCTGTGTAATAGATAAGAGAGAGTTCCTGGCCCAAAGTCACCCACTGGGTTTCCATGATGATGGACTTGAATTTGAATTTTCTATGTCCTAGTGCAACATTTTAAATTACTACTTAACTGTTCATAAATTGTTTCAAGACTGGTGCATCTCATTTTATTATAGATTTAGCTGAATAAGCTTTATTTAAAAAAAATAATTTAAATGCTTGGGGTTGCATTTAGTGGGTTTAGTTTTTGGACAGAAAGGAAATTGACCAATACAACAACAGAGCATCTAGAATGGCATATTTGCATCTAGAATGGCATATTTGCCCCATTCAGCATAGACGGTTTTACAAATGGATTTATCTTCCTTTCCATTCAAATGGTTAATATAGTTGCTTACCTTCATTAACAGATACATTAGTGAAAAATCAACCTTTTCCAAAGACGTTCCAATAATACATATTATAGGAGTATATTATGCATTTGAATTGAATTACAGATATTGGCTCTTTAGTAGAATTTCCATTAATTTTCTTCTCTCAAATAAAGCATCTTCTGTATTGGCTTTTTACATGATCATCCAGAGCAAAATATATACAATAACCCAGTAATAGCATTGTGTGATGGAAATTATATTTTGAACTTCTTAAACTTCTGGAAAGAACTGGTCATTTTCAAAAGTCTTGCTCCACAGTTCATGTAGAAAAGTACGATAGCATCTCAAGAACTTTTGGAGAATATATAAGAGCAGAAGGGCATTGGCAGAACCTTGATCACATATTACACAATTGTAATATATACATATATACATCAAACTATAAAACTTCTGGAATAAAGCACTGCTTAAAATGTAAAACAGACAACTATATTTTAGTACATTTAGTGGAGTCAGACCCTAAATTTGTCGAGAATGTATCTTTCCCAACTTTTCAATTAAAGCAAAACAAAACCCAAAAGGTGAAACAGGAAGATATTTAGTGCTGCCCATGACAACAACAACAAAAAACAGATCTCTCTTCTAAAAAGGAATAATGTGTCAACTTGCTTTATATGAACAAATCAGGATAATTTCTAAATGAAGATACCATTTGATAAGCTGCAGAGAAAAAAAGCCTTTGAGTTGCCTTAATAATAAAAACAATGGACCTTGATACTAGAATTTCTAGCATGGTAATAGGACCAGAGTAGATGATAAAATTAGAGTTGCATTGAACATATAGGTTTTTTTAAAATGCAAATCACATCCGCTAGAAGAAAAATCTGATCATTACTGAGGCTAAATTGGCCTTTTCTCCTAAAAGCCCTAGAACAATCATCCTTTGAAAGGTAGGTGAAATTTCAATAGGGATTACTCTTTCAAAGCAAATACTAGCTTCAACAAAGGAGTTTTCTCAAAAATCAGAAGGGGGAGGGAAGATATAGATTTCACTTCCCAGCATCAGATCAAAGCAAGCTGATTTTATTTGCATTTCTAAAAAACATGTAAGTCATTTATAAATGCTCTTTTAATAATTACCTCCAGACTGGTTGTGAAAGCTATGACTTCTAGAAGATCATTAAAATGTTCTATTCTTGAATTGCAAAGTAAGAAAGTGTTCCCCATTCTATATATTACCTTGAATATGATCTGAGATGGGAAATTGCAAGCAATCCTTTAAGAAACTTTATTTCAATCCTTGCAATTCCAAAGATAACATTTGCCTACAGACAGACAATATTTATACAAAAACATAGTACAAATTTTGCATCTTTTTCAGGCTGCGCAAAAGAGGATCACAGTGTTTGGGCAACTGATCCTTGTCTTCCCCGATGAAAACATTTTGCTTTTCCCACAAAAGATTAAATTTCTGAGCTGCCAGGACCTGGGGATAATATAACTGTAAAAGACTCCACAAATAAATAGTAGCAACTATTTATATATATACTACTAAAAACACCATGGTATTTAGATTTATTAGAATGTATAATTACAAAAGAACAAACTCTTAATCACTTTTTAACATAGCAATACAGCATTTATTATGCTTTTTCCTAATAATTCCCAGTTTCTGCTTCCAGAAATTGTTCCATGTATAAAGATAATATAAACAACAGCAAACATTTTCAAGTTGGGTGACAAGCATTCAAAGTCCTTCATCATTATATACTGGAGAAACAGGCTTTACAATGCTTTGTGGATTAGGTTCCACTAGGGGGCGCCACGTCACTTCCCCAGACAGCAGCAGGTCTTCTCCTGACATAGCATCCAGATGCTGCACCTGATAATCACAGCAAAATAGTGCAAGTCACTTACAGTTTTGTTCGAAATATGATTTCTTCCTGCAGGATACTGATGGAAGATGGGGCCATTATTTGTTTAATGAGTGCTCCAGAAAGAAAAAATAGGTTCTCTTTGATATTAAGAATATTCAAATGCAATTTATGTCAATGTGTTTGCTCTACTGAAATACTCTAATTTTGTTATCATAGTACAATTCCAGAAGGTGCCTCGATTATCAGTAGGAGCTCTATGGGGTAAAGCTCTGAAAACCCCACTGTAAAAGTGTTTTTCTTTACACTTTTTGAACTCTTTCCCAGCATACAGGGATTCCAGTCTCCAGTTATTTCTTTATTTACTAGTTTAATGTACATCCAGTCTTTCCATCAACAAATAGCGTACAAATGGTAAATGTGCTATATGCTAAATAAATACAAAATGGCTAATAATATAATAATAAAATAACCAACTATGTACATTAACCATAATTAAAACACAATTGGAAATGTGTTGTTAAAATAGCACCCATTCAGCTTCAGAGTTGCTTCATAACATATGGGAATATGAACACCTAAGTTTCATTAAAGCAGCTGCATCTCCTTCAAAGACTACATTGCAGTAGAAGAAAGCTCCTCAAAGCAGCTGTGCAATACTGGAAACGGATGTAAATGTCTTGATAAGCTGCAGATGGGGATTGCTGAGAAACACCAAGTTCCTAAATAGCCCTTCCCAGTAACGTTTCCCAATTAATAGAATTCCATTAATTTACACATTAAATATGTGCTTGAATAAAAAGTTTTCTGCCTGCCAGAATACAACAGAAAGGCAGATAATATGATTTCCCTTGGAAGTGAGAAGTCAAGAACTTTACAGATAGAGGAGAAAAACTGATTTTTGAAAATTGCTGTAAAAAGCAGAATGACCCGAATCAAGGCCTGTATTTTGGAGACACAATATTATGGAAAAATATTATGGAAGTTTAGTTACCAAAATGAAAATCAAGAGAACTTAGCTTCTCACCCGATCATGATTTCCCCCCCACAAAATACTAAAGGAACCCTTATTCTATGTACTTACCTGCTTGCGCACGTATTCTACCATCATTGCCAGCTGCCTAGGATCATTGCAATGTGTTTCAAACAGATTTCTCCAGATAGCTGCTGCAAGCACATGATCATCTGAGAGTATTCCCTAAAATACATTTTTAAAGAAGATGCTCAGATTTTCTTTTAAAAGCTGTTATTCATGTAGGACAATCCTTTACAGCAAAGGGGCAACTTATGATTTACCAGAGGGTTATTGTAAAGAAGAAATGACAGACAGAAAAAAACAGACAAGCAAACAACATAGCATCATTTAGGCCATGCCAATCTTTTTTTGTAGCTAACTCATGAAATGGACCTTTGGTGTGCTGCTGCTGGTGACAGTGGGAAATATGCTGTCTCAGATTGGTTAGGGGGAAATTGGACAAGGCTTTCGTAAAAGCCCCCAACAACTCTATTAAAAATCGTTGGCCTCTCACAGCAGAAACTAAACATTTTGGAAACTGAGTCATTGAGATTTCATTACTTTCCTCTTGCTTTTTAAAGATTATTTTTAATTCTATCTTTATTATTTTTTTAATAAATAACTCAAGGCAGTGAAAAGACCTAACATTCCTTCCTCCTATTTTTGCCCCAGAAACCCTGTGAGATGGGTTGGGCTGACAAAGAGAGACTGGCCCAAAGTCACCCAGCTTGTTTGCATGCCTAAGGCAAGACTAGATCTCCCAGTCTCCTGGTTTTTAGCTTGGTGCCTTAACCAGCAGTCCATCTCAACGTTATAGAGGATGAAGGATTTATAATAAACCCATTGTTGTAGACTTGCCATGCTTGAGATATCTGATCCTGCTTCACTTCCTACCTTCTCCTAGCTATTTTTTATACATGACTACTAAATAGAAAGGTTATTACTACCCTGTTCATTTTCTCCTCTGTAGGGAAGACCAGCAATGGGTCTTCTGTCACAGTGTGCGCTACTTCCCAGAAAAAGTTGCCAAATCAGCCCGTTTAAATAAGATAAATCCTAGTCAAAAATATTGTTCTTTACATTTTCACTTATTAGATTACTAAGACGCACGTAACATGACTCAAAGCAGTATACTAGAATTGCATAACCAGAGAACACACCAGGTACTCACAAAATTGCAGGTCTTCAGTGAGGGGACCTGGAGCAGGTTGACTATGTCCAAGAGGGGCCTTATGAATGACTATCAACATCTTAAAATTCACTGGGAAGCCAAACAGCAACTGCTGCAGCTTGCCCGGTAGAAATATGACAATAATGTACCACAATCACTTAATTATTTGCAGATTTAGGACTACTTGTAGCTTTTGAACAGTCTTCAAGGGTAGCTCCATAAAAAATTGCATTGCAGTAGTCCAAAGAAGAGGAGACTAAAATACGGATAACCATAAGAATGTTCTTAAAACCTATTTGGTAAAGCTGGACAATCCCCAAGAGTGGATCCCTGAACCCATAGCTAATTTGTTTTGGTATGGTCAAGTCTACCCCTCTAGACCCTAACAACCTCTAAGCACTTCAACAGAAGCCCTTATTTGCTTTACTAAACAGAATAAAGATTATTTCAAAAATATTTAAAAGGAAAACAAAATAAAAGGACAGTAGGAGATTACAGTACCTGTAGATAACAATATAGTTTTTAAATGCAATATTAGATCTTGACTACTTTACATAAAATAATATTGTGTGCTATCAGCTATAGACAGGGTTGCAGAATGTGTAATCAATCTGTGGTTAGAAACAAGTAAGACACAAGGGGATCCAGGCAGCAGATTCAATATTATGATGAGTAATACAAGCAAAATACAGACAATTTGGTATCAGATTCCCAGAGATGCTATAGATATGAGACAGAATGAGGTCCTCTTCACTGGATGTTCAAGTAGAAACTAGACAGGCATCCATCAGGGATATTTTATTTTGGATTTCTCTAATACAAGGATTGCGTTTTATGACCTAAATGGCTTTTTCAACTTTGTAATCTATGATCGTTTTCCAGTGGCCGCAGCACATTCTCTTAGCTTCATTCACCTCTCACCAATAGCAGAAATATTAGGAAACATTAACAAATATTCAGGGCATTTGACCACACAACGAGGCTATCTCATGTTAATACCAGTAGATATTTTGTTTCTGTTCTCTGCATATTCAACTTTAATTTAACTGTTACCATTACCTCATCATATCCAAAAACAGATGCATAGAAAACTTCTGTCAAGGTTCTCAGACTTCTTCTTAGGATAAGAGAATTAACCTGAAAAATAAAAGGTTGTTTGTTTCTTTCCTTTTTTGGGGTTTGTTTTTTTTTTTTTTGCCC
>JANHJO010005687.1:5527-15789 GCA_032468235.1 Pseudoxyrhopus heterurus | reverse complement strand
ATGGTTTGGGATACTAGCAAAGCATATATGAGGGGGACATTAATTTACTTAAATAATAAGATTAAACGGGGCAAGCTGATAGCTACATCTTATTCTCCTGCAAAATAAGCCCTGCACAGATCAGTGAAGATCAGAACTTGGACAGGAATTACTTTCCTATTGGCTTTTAATCAGAGTAAATGAGGAATCTTTGGAGAAAACAGGCAATCATTCTAGAAGCTCAGAAGTTTTCTGAAGGCTTCAGATTAAGGGCTGTGCCCCAAATCCCACAAAAATATAAATTAAGCACAGATGCATTAAAGGCCACTGAAATCTATGGTTCAAGATTACTTTCAGAAGGTATACAGTGCAATTTTAGATACAACTAAGCCCAAATGAGTCCAACAGTGTTTAACTTCCAGATAAATATGCATAGCTTACAGCTTAAAAATTGTTCCCAGATTGTCAGAACTAAGGTGTTAAAAGATATTCATTCAAAATGTGCTACGATTCTCAGTTTTCCATATTACATAGGAAAGCTATCGTTGAAAAGATTCCTTCATTGTATTCAGAGATATCATTTAAACTATGATTAATACATACAGGAGCAAACACTAGGTGTACATGCTTTCTGCTTTTATATACAGCACACCCCCAAGAAGACTTTATTTCACAGTAACATTCTGATGCAAATCATGATTAGCTCAATTATGATTAGAACAAGAAAGGTTCAAAGCCATATATGAAAATGGTCTATTTCAAAGTAATCATAATTGGAACTAATCACAGTGCACTGCCATTTGGATGTTATGCTAATTATAGTTAATCAAAAACGAAAGTAAAATGTCTTCTTGTAGCCAAAGGGAAGAAAGGAAGGGAAAGAACATACACCGCAGGCCTTTCATTTCTCTTATTACAATCAGCAATTGGTTACAATCAGCAATGACTAATTTGAACATTTCAGCGTTTTCATCCAACGTTTTATAAAGAGATAAATACACTTGATTGTTAATTATCCTTCTTTCCCCCCAATCCATCTATTACTAATTTCTGCCACATTTCTTGTTATTTTTATATATGTGGATTTCTGGACTGTTCTTTTTTTTTTTTTAATGGACATTTTAATTATCCATAAAAGACGGCATATATGTTACAGGATTTTTAACTTTTCCCACATCTTTCAAAAGTAGAGGAAGAGAATTCTGCTTCTTCGAGGGTTTGTTTTACACAAGGCATGCCTGCCACAAAACAGTTAACAGTTAAATATTTTCTTGCCAATATTTTAAGAGTGCAGAAGGTTCCAAATTGCTGGTAAAACAAACAATGCCAGACTGTGAAAACTCCTGGCTGCCATGCTCCTTGATATTAACAAGAGTTTCTTTATTGCTGTAACCTTTCTGAAGTGAATAAAAATTATTTCTTTGCCCTAGTTCTGCCCTCAAGTAAAAGGAAAAAAGTGAACCACAAAATGGTACAGAGTAAGTTGACCAGAATCCTGGAGAATTCCAGTCTTCAACATTTATTTATATATTATTATATAAATAGATTGCTCCTCAGTTGTAACAGCCAAATGGTTCATCAATACCACCAGTACTGTCTTTGCGAATTCTAAGAAGTTTGCGCATTTCTAATGACAGATACATACAAGGGATACTTTATGGCAAAGTTTTCATCCCATGTCTTCTAGAATCAGGCAAATATTTTTCTTTCTAATATTAGGAAGAGGGGGCCACTTATTAATTGACACAACTTGAAACATTATTGGGAGATAGCCAGTCTTAAAGGTTTTTTATGGATTTTCTAACCCTGCACATTTAGAACATAATTCAGTACTTTTGATTTCAATGAAGGAGAGATTGAGAAGAAAGAGCCTGTTTCTATAAATCAATGGATTAGCAAGATTCTCAATGAGACAAACTGAAAACTATATTTTTTTTTCCTGAGGGAAAGTTTTAATGTGAGGTCTTGCATAAAAAAGCTGAATGAATTGTATCACTGTAATGTATGCTGAAGTGAACTGTATGCATCTCAAAATAGGCACTGCCACCCTGCATTTCATAAACAAGAATGGTATCAGAGCAATGCTGAAGAGAAGGACATAAAATTGAGATGGGTACCAGGGTGGTCTTTCAATAGACTTTAGTCCTCTTTATATCTTGGTGAACAGATCAGAATATTAGTATTTGTAGGAAAAAGTTAGGGTTCATACTGTTCTACTGTACTGCTTACCTTTCTGTTTATTAGCATGTCTACTGAAACCTCTACCTGAACACCACTCTTATCATGGGGCTACTTTTAGATTCTTCTGTTGTTAGTGCTAGGAGCTTTCAGTTCCCGTATCTTTAGAGTGGAGTCTGGAATGGTTCAGGAATTCACAACATCCATGGGTTTGCCTTAAATGTCTAGTCTTTATTTTGAAATTGATGGTTTGTATTTT
Source organism: Pseudoxyrhopus heterurus (assembly GCA_032468235.1). Classification (NCBI taxonomy): domain Eukaryota; kingdom Metazoa; phylum Chordata; class Lepidosauria; order Squamata; genus Pseudoxyrhopus; species Pseudoxyrhopus heterurus. The sequence continues at coordinate 13,373 of JANHJO010005687.1, read as the reverse complement.
GAAAGTGGACATCATGATTACTCCTTGGTCATAGCCAGACCAAATTCTGGTGAGTTTATAGTTCATTGGCACCTTACCACTGCAATTGATCCATACCAAATCTGTTGCTCTAAGGGATTTTCTCAGCAATTTTACAGTCTCAGCAACTGGTCAGTCTCTGCAATTCAGAGAAAAGGATATTCAATGTGATTGCCCTGAAACAACCTCTTTCCACATCTTGAGCCTGGGACACCCGTGAACACCCTGGGACACTGAGAAATTCCAGAAGGTAAACCAGCAGAAACAAAACCTACAGTATATAGTGCCAATGCCAATAAGATGAGGAGTGAATATTTTATTTATGGGACTTTTAGACTTCAATTGTATCATACTCCAAATGGTTCACTATTCAAACAACTATTCAAACATACAAAATAAAAAAAATTAAGATAAAAAAATAACAACAGTGTATCTTGATATAACCTTCAAAGTGTCACATCCCTTTCAGAATGACAATCTGTTCCCCAAAGTCCTCTGAAGTAACTATATTTAAACAAATGTTCAAAAGACTATGAGCAATGAGTTCAATCTTGCCTCTGAGGGAAGAGCTCTTACAGAAAATGCTTGCCTCTGTGTTCCTCTCATCAGACCATCTGAAACTACTCTATGTTAGAATACCCTGAGTGGGCAAATTCTAACTGGAATAGGCAGTCCTGAAGATAAAATTCAATGTTTCACAGGGAGAGAGACATTGGGATACCTTAACCTAAAAAACATCTCACTAGAGACGCTCAACCTTCATTTTTAGGAAAGTTCTTGTGGAAGATAGCTCACAGACAATCTTGGATGAAATGGATTATCTTGATTCCTATACTTGGGTTTCAATTCAGTTATCAATTCTACTTCAATTTACAGATTTTTTTTCATTATATAATTTGTTACTTTAGACTTTCGTTACTTTGGGCATCTATGAAATTCAGAATATATTAATTGTAACTACTACAACTAGACAAGGACATCTTCTGGCAAATCAGGTAAAGAAAAGAAAGGAGTGGAAGTTTTATGTTAGTTACTTACAGCCAGATTCTTTCAGATTTACTAGTGCAGTATGAAGTAACTTTAGCAAACTTCAGTCAAATCAAGTCATAATGAGGGAAGGTAAGAGGGGCTACCTAGTATAAATAGCTCTACCTAACATGAAACAAAGACTTCATTGTACTCCATGTGCAGAATCAATACATGAATTCAAGAAACACTTCAATGTGTTTCTGGAAAAGGAGGGGCCTGAGTGGTCTGGAGGAAAAGCAGGAAGGTAGGATTAAGATAAATTAAAATGTGGTTGGCATATTGGGCTGGATGGCCCCTTCCTGCTCCTATCATCTTGTACAATTTTTAAGGCAGGCTCAGCTACAAATCAGGATTTTATACTGAACAAACAAGTCTTAGATGTAGTGGGATTACAGTGTCCCTTCAACTTGAGAGCAACGTTTTGTTTAAAATAAATGTTTATTTGCCACAAGGAATACTAATTTCAAAATCCAATCTTCACACACATTTTCCACAATATTTAAACTTTCCTTGAAATTTTTAAAGAAACGAAGGTCGGAAATAAGTAAACATTAACAATAGTTTAGATATCTCAGCAACTTGTAGGTTTGCTTCTTTTTGTCTGATATTGTACAAATCAATTTATATATAGATATTATTCAAAATTTGTTTTGATTGCACAATTTTAGATGGCTCTTTATGTGAGTTTAGAACCATTCAGGAGAGTAATATTATTGAAAGTTGGTGAATTGCACGTTATCCCCTGGAAAAGCAAGAAAAAGGGACAAGAGAAAAAAGATCCGTCCTTTAAATCCAAGGTTTCATTTGCTGCTGAGACAGTAACAAAATGAATTAACATGTGAGAATGCTAAGGATAAAAGCCTTCCTATTTTTTATTATGTGTAGAAAGTATCAAGTCAAGGTTTCCCGAGGAAGGATGGCAGACTACAAGATAATGCTACAGTGTTAGTACTTACTGTGAGAAGAGAGAGTATGTTATGTAATTAATTATCGACTCTAAAAAACATACTTTGCAAGTTCAGGTGCTTTTCAGAAAAGACAGCCATCTATACACATAGTAAAAGTAAACATCATGGAGAGAATGTATCCCAAGATCACAAAAAGGAGCAATGATATCAAATGTAATTTTTCCTACTGGTTTCTTGGTTTCCAGTCACAGCAGGGGTGTCAAGCTTGTGGCCTACGGGCTGGATGAGTCACGTGCTGGCCCCACCCCCACCCAGTTTAGCAAAGGAGGAAAAAGTCCCAATATGTCACGTGACGACGCTGTGACGACATGAGTTTGACACCCCTGAGTTACAGCATTGACTACACAGGCTTCCAAACAACAAAAGCAGGAAAAAAAATAATTTCTCAAATTGTAAGAATAACTCCTTATATGATCATAAAAGCGGGCAATGGTATGGACTCAAAAGAAGATACCACAATTGTATCAAATCTATTGCTGAAAAAATAAATACATTAAAAACAGAGGTGGTATTCAGCCGGTTCAGACCAGTCTAAGCAAACAGGTAGGGAAAATTTTAACTAGTTTGGAGAATCGGCAAATAGCTCTGGCTGGCCCTGCCCCCGCTCACCCCGACCTCCCACTCGCCTCGCCCCATCACTCATCTCGCCTATTCACCGCCATTGCTATCCTGCCTTTGCCTGCCTTCACTTGCCATTGCTGCCTACCTTCCGCTGCGGTCCTGTTCTCACTGGGTGAGTGAGCCTGCAAGTAAGCCCCGGTTGAATCGACTCCCGGCCCGGCCTACCTGCCTCCGCCACCGCAAGCCCTGGCCTAGGCTGCCGCATCGGGGTGGACACGGTAAGGCTCAGCTGCCTTTCAGACCTGGCTCTCGCCATCCTTCCACCCACATGCCACCTGCCCGCTCACCCTTTGCCTCGGGTCAGGGGACATGCGAGTCCCTAGCTCTGGCCTTCCCTGGGGCCTCCACCTGCATGCCGCCCACTCGCCCTCCACCTCGAGTCAGGGGACATGCCAGTCCCTGGCTCTGGCCTTCCACAGGGCCTCCACCCGCATGCCGCCCGCTTGCCCTCCACCTCGCTCACCTTCCGAAGGACCGCCTTGGTGGAGGGGGGACATAGCGAGGCTCAGCTGCCTTTCGCGAGAAGCCTCCAGCCGCCGCCTCTTTTTTGGCACGAGAAACTTGCAGCTGCCTCTTTTTCGGCACATGAAGCCTGCAGTCGCAACCTCTTTTTTGGCACAAGAAGCTTACAGCCACCGCTGCAGGCTTCTCACGCTAATGAAGAGATGCCGGGCATGCTTCTCGTGCCAAAAAAGAGGCGGCTGCTGCAGGCTTCTTGCGCCAAAGAAGAGGCGGCGGGCAGGCTTCTCACGTCAAAAAAGAGGCTGTGGCTGCAGGCTTCTCGTGCTGAAAAAGAGGCAGTGGGCAGGCTTTTCCTCACAATGGAAAGGAGGCAGCTGCAGGCTTCTTGTGCCGAAAAAGAAGCCTGAAGTCCCATTGCTGCCGTTGCTGCCCTGTTCTTCGTACCGGCTGTGCACACACACACACCATTGCCTGCTGGTGCCGCTTGTAGCCAGACCCAGCCAGGAGAATGGCCTGCTGCGCCAGAGGGACTCGCCCATGTGCCGTCTCCTTGCAGAAGGTCCCGGCACCATGAGATGTGTGCACGCTCTGTGTGTATGCCCAAGAAGGAGGAGAAGACTTGGCCGAACTTTTCTGCCTCTTCACTCCGTTGCTGCTCAGAAGGCAGACACTGCAGTCTGTCCCTTTAAGCTACTTTGACATGGAGGGAAGGGGGGGGCATAAAGCGACAGGCAGGTCGCAGGAGCTGCCTTCCAAGCAGCTCTGCTGCGAATGGAGGCAGAAACGTTCAGCCAAGTCTTCTCCTCCTTCTCCTTATTTTGTCAGCCCAAGGGCGGGGGGAGGGGAAAGGTATGTAGGCAATTGCCCTGTCTCTGCAGCATCGGTGATGTGACTGAGTGGGCATGGCCAGCTTGACGTCACAGCAAGGTGCTGCCCCACCTTGCCCTGTGTGATGTCGAGTTGGCCACGCCCAGTCACATGAACACCAGGCCACGCCCATAGAACCAGTGGTAAAAAAATTTGAATCCCACCACTGATTAACACCATAGATCATTTAAAATGTAGTTTATGGAAATAACTTATTAAAGTGCAGGTAGTCCTTGAGTATGACTACAATTGAGCCCAAAATTTATGTTGCTAAGTGAAACATTTGTTAAGTGAATTTTTTCCCATTTTATGTCTTTTCTTACCACAGCCATTAAATGAGTAATTGCATATGTTAGCTTAGTAACTTAGTTGTTAAGTGAATCTGGCTTCTCCATTGACTTTCCTTATCAGAAGGTCACAAAAGCTGATCACGTAAACCCAGGACACTACAACCGTCATAAATATAAACTAGTTGCCAAGCATCTGAATTTTGATCATGTGACCATGGGGATTTACAACAGTCATGTGAAAAATAGTCGTGTCACTTTTTTCAATGTGTAGTAAATTTGAATGGTCACTAAATGAATGATCACTGTTGTAAATAGAGCTACCTATAAATGGGGCCTATTCATCATCCTTATACACTTCAGTCCCATTTTTGCTGGAAGCACCTTTTAAGGCGCTTCCAGGTTGAAAAGATTAGCTACTGATATCACTGTTTCCTGGGGGATGCCCATGGGGGCTCCTTTCATGTTCTTGTTGAGCTAGAGTGAATGATGGCAGCTAACCCCCCAATGCAGCAGCACTTGGGCCTTGAATGCAGGCTTGCTAACCTTCAACACAGAGTCCTAACCACGTGAGCCACTGTGATCCATGTTGTCATACACCAATAGAAATATCAGCAGTATTGGAGAAGTGTGTGTATAATTAACTGATTTTAATTAAAATTACTGAAATTCCCATGAGTTCATTTGCAAATGCCCAAATGGGGCACTTCTGCCTTGGCCACTAATAGCCTGTAATGGAGGCTCTTTCCTAGCTGCTTTCAGTGTTTTCCAGAAGAAAAGTGACTGATGACTGAAGCATTCCTTGCAGGATGAGTTGGGAAGTATTGACATTCTACTTTGTCCTATGCAAATTATTTTTGTCCATGAAAGAAGTATTAGTTCTCTCTTTATGCTGAACTTTCTTGTGTAAGAAGAAACAAGAAGTGAAAAATATTGGACATCAATGGTGGACTTTTGAAAGGGACAGGGCCCTCCTTCATTAAGATCAATCACCTGACATAATTTAGCTGTTAACTTTTGGTAACAAGTTCTACAGTATGGACAATTCCAACCCCTACGGACAAATCAGAAATCTTGAAATTGAATTCTGAACATTTCTCACAAATTAGTTCCCAGAATTCCTTGGGGAATATAATCTCTAAAATTAAAGTGGTCTAAAACTAAAATAATAATAAGCACAAATGTATTCTAACAGCCTGTAAAGTTATATTTAACTTGTCAAATAAAATGGTTCCTAAAATGGGCTTATTTTTAGTAAGTTGCAATAGTGCTCTACTGCACTCAAAAAGCAGTTTGACGTTTTTTTTCCTAAAATCAGTGGGATAGTGAATAGCCTACTTAAAACTGAAATTCCATGAAAAAAACCTTCTGAGTACAGTCCTATATATAGGTTTGATTAAAAACACTTAGTTACAACCTCTATTGAATACTATAAACTATTGAATACTATTTTTACTGAAAAACAATATACCTACAGGATGTATCAAATATAGATAGCTTTAAATGTTAAATGAGTGCTGTATGGACCATTTATAGAAAAGCGTATTATTACAATTATTGGCAATTTTGTTTGATCCTTAATAGCAGAAACTTCAAGATTTCAAATATATTGGAATCAATGGTGCCCCCACTTGTTCAGCTATCTCAGAAGATATATTAACAGGTGTCAAGGATCTGGGGTTTGATCGTTACAAATATATAGTTCAGGTATTTCTTGTGGAAAAGACTGGTCAGTCAATACATGTAAGTACATAAACTACCCTATTCTGTTCTCTGAAAAATGCCCACATTTGCCTGTTGCAGTTGTGCAGAATATTACTTTTCAAATGGGACCCTATCAGATTACTAAAGTGGAATGAACTGTTAAATCATACACAAGGCCTTATGTTCCAGCATTTTCAAGAACAGTCAGCATATGGAAAAATGCAAGAAAGCATGTAAGTAATGGCCATCATACCTGAAACTTTTTTTTTCACTGGGTTCAAATTCATCTGCAGAAAATTAGCTCTGGTTAAAATAGGTAAGATGTAATAAACTTGTTTTGCACATATCATCACCAACCAGATCTACTGTATTCATTTGATGAAATAAAGCACTGTATTTACCTAAGTTAGTATGATTAAAGTTGTTGCAACGTTACTGGTTTCTTCTCACTGTTCCATTAGATGTGACAGAAAAGGCATGTTATGGAGGTCATGGTAAAAAGTACCCTCCAACTTATACACATATAAGCTACATTCATTACCAAACTGAGGAGAAGCCCCCCCATGCATCAAATATATGAACTCCAGAAAGTGCCCTTGTACTAAAACATTCACAGCAAGTAGAATTGACCCTGAATGGTGACAAGGAGGAACCATACCTCAAAGATAATATGGCTGCTGTCAAAACTTTGCTGGGGATCCAGTATGTATTGTGTTATTGCTTATATAGATGCAAATAAAATTACAGTGTATTTTCAGAGTGATTTGGTTTCTTTAGGGTATAGTCACAATACAGGTCCCATCTGTTAAGGAATGTCATCTGATAGACGAGATGACCTCTCCTGGCAGGAGAGACTTTTCTGCTCTAATGCCTGCCCTTTGGAACAGCATTTCCCTAGAGCAGGGGTAGGTAACTATGGCCTTTTTACAATCTTTGGACTTCAACCCTCAGAATTCTGGGAGTTGAAATCCACATAGGGACCATAGTTGCCTGGCCCTTTGAAAGTCTCCAAAGACATGGCCACCTATGCCTGGGGATCCAGTTATGGTTTAACCTATACTAGATGGCTGTACTGATTAATCCATAACTTTCATTTGCCTGCTTTTTTATATCTCTTGATTTTAATTGGGTTTTAAAGGGAGGTGTTCTATTTCTTATTGGTTTCTGGTTTTGTTTGTTTTAATACCCATCTCACATTTGTACACTGGAATGGAATGGAATGGAATAAATATGGTGCCAGCAATATGTACTTGTTTCGGAGCACCTCTCTACGCTTCAAATGCTTCTGGATTGAAAGGATTAGCCAGCTATAAACTTTTGCCCAGCAATAGGTACTATGAAGGATGTACAAAACAGTTACCTATTTACATATGTATTCCATTTATATAGCCACCCATCTCACATTCATGGCTCTGGACAGCCTACAAGTAAAACAGTACTGAAAAATAAAAAAATAAAACAGCCAGACCAACAATACAAACATTAAAAACAATTGAAAGCCATACAGTAGAATCACTGGCACACCATTCAAGAACAGTACAGCCTTTTTATGGGTTTGATGCCACCCTCTGATCCCCAAGCCAAATGGTAAAGCCAGTTCTTTCTGGAAGGCCAACAAAGTTGGGTCCAGCCTGACTTTCAGGAAGTGTGTAGATGGTGTTCCAAAGAGCAGGTGCAACGGCAGAAATCTTCTCCTAGGTCCCTCCAGATGACTTTCTCCTGCAACAAGCCTTTTTTGCTGGACCAGATAGGTAAATGTCATTGAGTAGAGGCAGTCCCCTTGTATAATTAAATTGTATATTCAAGTGTCAAGGAGCTGGGTTGATTGTTACAAGTACCGTATCTACTCGAGTATAAGCCGACCCGAGTATAAGCCGAGGTCCTAATTTT
>JANHJO010005686.1:97432-108126 GCA_032468235.1 Pseudoxyrhopus heterurus | reverse complement strand
AGGAAGGGGAGGGGTCCCAGCTGTGTATAAAAAGCCCTCCCACATGTGCTTCCTTGCCTAGTTGTACCATACTAGAGCCTAAACTGCTCCAAAAAACCTGGATATCACCCACCCAGAACCATATCATCAACCCTATTAGGAATGGATGACTAAGATGTCCCAGGAAGAAGAGAGAAAATACTCCTTATTTGAAAGCTGACTTTAAAATATATCTGCTATGGATCTGGGATGAGATGACAATGGCATGATATAAATTGTTTTTTGGGCACATGGATGAACCTTACAATCAAATGATTCAAGGTTGATCCTGGTAGGGAATGTTGGGGATTACAGGCCAATTTGGATGAATGTGTGTTTTCTCACCTAACCTGTGCCTCCTTCTCCCCACAAAAGGGCAATAGTCTACAGCCAGATCCTAGTAAAGATCTGTCAATTCGAAACACTTCTAAGGGTTTTACGGGGCTCCTTTTCCCTCCTCTTGACTCTGCTGGTTCTCTGAACTCCCCCCTGATAGGACAGATCATAAATCTCTAGAAATGTTTGAGTGAAAATTCCCATTACTTGAAATAGAAATAATAATCCTAACATCTGGTGTCAAAAGGAGGGAGAACAATATCTTCAGGCAGAGATGTATCTTCTTGGCATGATGGGAAGCAAGGGAAGAAGACATGGATCTTGCAGTTTTCCTCTCCCACAGTCCAATCAAATGTCCTGACGATGAGCTTGACCTCTGGTGCTGAAGGGTAAGCAGGCTCCAGTTTTCTTGGCAAAGTTAGGAAAATGATTTGCTTTGTTCTCAGACAATGGTTCTACTAACTAGTGCAAACAGGGTGGGATTCAGCCGGTTCAGACTGGTTTGGACAAACCGGATGTTAATTTTACATCTGGTTCACCAAACTGGTAAATCCTACCCCGGCTGGACCTACCTACACTGCCCCTCCCCTCCCAGGAGTCTCCTCATGGCCCATTCTGGATGCCAGGTAAGTGCAGGGCCTACACGGAGACTCTGGCAGAGTGAAAAGCGGGCCTCCGAGAAGTTCCAGAAACCTGGAAATGGTCTTTTTTCAGGTCCCCACAGGCCATCCAGAGCCCGGGAGAAGCCATGTTTGCTCTCTCAGAGGCTCAAGGAAAGCCTCTGGAGCCTGGGGATGGAAAAAAATGAGCCTCCTGGAAGTTCTGGAAGTCCAGAAATGGGCAGTTTCTGGCCTCCAGATGAAGTCTAGAGCCCAGGGGAGGCTGTTTTTGCCCTCCTGGAGGTTCGAGGAAAGCCTCCAGAGTCTGGGGAGGTGAAAATGCCCTCCCTCGCCGTGGTGTAGGAGTTCGAGTAGACCATGCCACCATGGCCACGCCCACCCAGCAGCCGGGCAGAGAACCAGTTGCTAAAATTTTTGAATCCCACCCCTGAGTGCAACCTAGAACTTACAAATCTGCTTGTGGTTTCCCATCCAAGTAGCAACTTAGCCCAATGCTGACTAATTTCCCTATCCCTATGTATTTCAGAGTATTCAAGTGCTGCCCTACAAGAGATGGCTGGAAGGGGAGAAGGAGGAATGAAGATCATATCCTTGTCCTCTCATTCCATGTTTATCCCTTTGGAGTAGACCTGTGTCTGGTGGGAGCCAGAATGATGCAAGCATGTATCATAACACTGCAGGGTTAGATGAAGGATGTAAATTCTCCTGGGATTTTGTGGGGCCTCTGGTTCACTTGCTGCCTTCTTGTAAGGCTTGATGGAGGTGCAGCCTTTCCCCAATTCAGATCCCGGAATAGCAGCTTCCAACCATTGGGACCAAGAGTCCTATTGTCATTCTCAATATCCCCCTGAACATGACTACAACGATTTGGCAGATGGACCTTGGATTCTCTCACACATGGATGCTCTCAGTTTGGAACAAGCTGTGTGGTTAGAATTCCACAAAGAAACCAGAATCCTTGCTTAATACCCAAGTACAGAGAGAAATCAGAAGACTCAAATGATACTTTCTGCTGAAGATGCTTTTCTCTGTAAAGTCAGTATGGCTGAAAGGAAACCCACTGGAAGGATCCCAGTTGGATGCAACATTAACCATTTACCTCATTTCTTATTTGACAGTTATCACTCTTCTCACATGTGGTTGAAATATTGATATATGTTTCCTACAGTGAATTATTCAAGCTAAAAAACAACATAGATTCTATGTTTTCTTCAAGGTATGCTCCTCCTTTGATCTACGTGAGTCAAAGCAGAGATGAGCAGATCTTCGATCCCAGGAAGGTCTGAGCATGAAACACCCACAAGACTGTGGGTGGTTTCTCACTTTCCTCTGTTTCTGGTGACAATGTTGTCCTGCCTGTTGCAGAGACAGGAATAAGAATGGGAGATCTGGGGAGCAGGATCATTGCCTTGCTGTTGGCCATCTCCACAGGTATCCTTTTCATCATATTTTTTTTCATTTATCAATGGAAATAATGTTGATGCTTAGTTTTGTTTTTTGAAGCAAGCTCTTCTCAAAACTTCAGCTTTGGAGATGGATTTTTCCAAAGCCATGAAAAGAAAACCAGCAAAGGCATCAAGCAGAAAATTCATTTATTTAAATAGTTAAAGAATATGAAGGTAGGATTGCAGGTTTTGAACGATAATTGCTCTTTTTCAAATTCTAAAGGTTTAGCTAATAAATTTATTGGTGAAATACCTTTCCACCCTTCCTTCCTCCCTCCCTTCCTTCCATCCATCCATCTCCTTTTTAAAATTCACCTTCTATTACAGCTGTATCAGATCAAGCTAAAGTCACCCAAGAGCAGAAATTTATTTCAATTAAAGAAGGTGACTCAATCTGGCTGAACTGCTCCTATCAGGAAACAGAATACAGTCTTCAGTGGTACAAGCAATATCCAGGAAGCCAGCCTGAATTCATGATATCACGGTTTATATCAGGGTTTACACCAGCAAAGGATAATTTTGAAATGACTCTGGACACAGATAAGAAGACCACCTCTTTGTATCTGAAGAACACCCAACTTAAGGATTCAGCTGTCTATTTCTGCGCGATGGAGCACAATGGTACAAAGACACCTGCTTGTTGTCACCAAAGGTGGAGGACAACCAAGAAGAAGAATCCCTACTGGGTTCCCTTTGAAGGAAGATGTGGGAGAACACCTTGAGATACAGCTTCATAACCTGCTTGTTTCAAAAGGCAACTGAACCTCCTTCCTCTTTTTCCTTGAAAATGTTTTGCTTCTCACCCAAGAAGCTTCTTCAGTTCTAACTGACTGAGGAAAAGGAAAATGCTTCAAAGGGAAAAAAAAGCCCAATCAAACCCATTTGCCTCTTGGAAAAAGCACCTTTGTGACAACCATGACCTGGATAACTGAGAATCTCCGTCGAGAAAGATCTGTTTATTTTTCAACTTATGCCTTTTCTCCCCATATTGGTTTCTTTATAAGCCATCTGAAAATTGCAGCAGAATACCCAAGGAAGACGAATGGTTCAAAGGTTCCTCACAATCAACTGAATGATCCCCATGTCTTTCTCTTCCAGGTGTCCAATGCCAGGACCGAGTGGATCAGAAGCCTGTAGAAGTCATCAAAGAAGGAGAGGATTCCATCATCGCCTGTCAGTTCAGCTCCAACAATGTCTATAGCATGCACTGGTACAGGCAATATGCAGGAGAAGCACCTGTATTTCTCCTAACGGTTCCATCAATGGAGAAACACAAACACTTCAGTGCCTCTTTTGACAAGCAGAAGAAGGAGAGTCTGTTAAACACCACAAAGGTGGAGTTGAAAGATGCCGCCATCTATTTCTGTGGGTACAGAGATACACAGCAATACAGAGGCACCTGCTGCTTGTACAAAAACCCACTAAGTCTAAGCAGTTCTGTGAAGAGGAAATGAATCTCAGCTGGGGAATTGAACTGCAGAGTTGGACCAGCTGACCCAAAACCAGCCACATGTGGGTACAACCTGCCTTGGTATCAACTGGAAAGTGAAAAAGAAGCATTCCTGTGGTGTTGCAAGGAGGGAAAATAGTGATAGACAAATTCCAATGAAATCAGTCGTTGCATGCATTTCAAATGGATATAAAGATTTGTTGCAATTTAAGCTCTCTACCAGAATCTGAGCTACTAACGTTCCAAACAAAGTGGAGGTAGATAAGAGTCAGTGGAATTCAAAGTGAGCTGGATTTAGATCACTTGTGGGCATAATGAGACTCGTAACTGATGGTCCATTTGACCTCTCCCTTGGGCTCAGTCTGGTCATCTCCTACAGCGATATATCCAAGAACAGGGGTTTTCAAACTTGGCAGCTTTAAGACTTCAATTCTCAGAATTCCTCCTCCAGTCATGTTAGCTCAGGAATTCTGGGAGTTGAAGTCCACAAGTCTTAAACTTGCCAAGTTTGAAGACCCTTGAGGGCCACACCCACCCAGTCAGATGACCACCAAACCACGCCCACTCAGTCAGATGACCACGAAGCCATGCCCACTAAGCCACGCCCACAGAACCAGTAGTGAAATTTTTTGAATCCCACCACTGTCTGAAGCCCATCTCCCTTCTGGGCAGCCTTTCCTGAAGATGAAGGAAAGACCTACAAAGCATTCTGAAAAATGTGCCATGGGTTGCAGCAGGAGGAAGAAGTTATCTAGTATTAAGAGGAACAGTTTTGTAGAAGCACTGCAAGAATCCCAACTTGGGTTTTTTTCTCACTGCAATCCAATGCAATTTTTAACATTCAGAGAATATGAAGCAATAGGAAGTAAAGGAAAAAAATACTATGGCATGAGTTTACTTTACTTTCTGGTTGCATAATATTGGGGATTGTCCAGTGTTAAGATGTTTTTAATTATCACTTAATATTTCATTCTGCATATATATGTCTCCTCATATATTTGCTATTTGCAAAAGCTTATAAACTGTATTACTGAACTAATGAGCAGATTTATTTTTTTAACTTTAAACACTTGTTTTTCCAATCCAGGAAACGAAATGTGGTGAACACAATGCTGTTATAGTAGAAGTCTCAGGAGAATCTTTTTATACCGGAACATCAACTTTCACTCTTGAAGAAAATGATCCACTGAAATATGGTTTCTTTCTCAAGTAATTGCTTTCTTAATAACTCGGATGAAAAAGATGCATTTTTGTTTAATTTGGATTATGATATTGGCCTTCTTTTTTTACTGATAATTAATATAAATAATGATAAAGAACACAGTGTAACGAAGTTAAGCATTTTCATATCTACTACAAAATCTTTGGTTGGCCAATACAAACATAATGGCAGAGTAGTAAGTCATAAATATTTTTTCTTGGCATCAGAAAAGCCTTGTAGGGGACAGATGCAGTAGGAAACTAGAATAATTTATGATGATTATTAATAAACTTGTGATAGCAAAATGCTGTAACAAAACTAGAATTGCATTAGTAGTTAGATATTTAAAAACAGCTTACAACAAAGAAGGTGATCAAAGATTTCAGAGAAAACGTCTTCTTTTGTTGACAATTGAAATGTGGGAAATTCTTGGTAGACTTTTTGTGTGCACGTGGGGGGAAGAATACCTCATGGTATTCATGAGGCATCATGGATATCAATTATAGAAGGTTACATTTTTTTTAAAAAATGAAAGAGTCTTAAAGGCCTTTACTGGGAATATACTGTAACTCATTAAATTCACTGTGATTCAATGCTGAATAACCATGCAAAATTAAAGTTCGTTCCCCCCCATGTTGTTTATGAAACAAGTTTTTTTATCTGATTTTGACCTTTTCTTACATAGCTGTACAGCGATCCACATTAGAAAGGCAAAATAATTAACTTCTTAAAATTAACTGAATATACTACGGTCTAAAAATTGATGACCAGGACATGGATTTATTGAATAAAATGCAAATGAAAAGGTCATTTTTGTTACATTTTAAGTACATGCTGCAGTTAACCCATCCACTTGTACCTTAAAAATCTGCCAAATCCTGACAGAGCTCTGCCATGCATTGCAACGGAAGTCGGAAACCTGCCCCTTATCCCAAATGTGGCTGAACATCCATTTCTAACACCTCTCAGTGCTGGCCATCCTGGCTCAGTTGCTGGGAAGTTGTAATTCAACTGGAGAGCCAGAATCTCTCTGCCTAAACCAAAGAGTATCAGATTAGGCAAGGTTGCTAGGACCACTCCACTGCTACAATGTAGTGGATGAGGAAACCCAGCCAAGAAGAATTTTAGGTGTGATTCTATTTTTTCTCCCCCCGTGATTTTTTAAAATGGTCACTGAGAAACTTAATGTAGAGACCAGCAGTTTCAGGTCCTGCAAAATTAAGAAGACTGAAATCCTGTCTTCTCTGCATTTGTTCAGTCACTCCAACAAGAATGGGCTGGTACGTCTGTTCCAAAAGATCCTTTTTCATGTTCCGAGAAACTGAACTGGGGTAAAGAAGAGATTAGATAACCATTTGTCTGAAATGGTGTAGGGTTTCCTGCCTAAGCAGGGGGTTGGACTAGAAGACCTCCAACGTCGCTTCCAACTCTGTTATTCTATTCCAATACAAACGTCATAAATTGCCACAGTGACATCCTATAATGCACAGCCCTTCCTCCCAAGTAGTCTGTTAAAACCAGGTTTTGTTAAACTCAAACATTAGGATTGGGGTGGCAAAAGCAGAAACTTCTCTAGACCTTTTGAGGAAATGAATCAAAACTAGACTCCAGTGAGATATAAGGAGGCCCTTCTCCACAAATAACGTAACAAGGACGGGCGGCATTATAGTTTCAAAGGGGAAAACGTGCTTTGGGCCTGCAAATGGAGCCCATGCACAACTTCTGTAACTAAACATGGCTTTTAACTTGCACAAAAATTGGGAAAAGAGCTGCATCGTCCTGGGAAATGATGCAGCTGCTTTAAAAAGCTGCAGAGGATGCCCTAGTAGTCATCCTGGGCACATCAAAATATATTTTGTCCTTCTGGGTGAAAGTACTTCAAAGTCCTGGTAATTAATGTTTGCAGTAATTTCCTGGAGACATTTGGTGTTAGGTAAATTGGTGCTGTATTTCATTGGATCAACATCAAAGTAGATCATATCCACATCCAGCTGAGTTAATGTTCTTCCCCTGAGGGCATTTTCTGTGTACTTCTGCATATTTCTGGACTCGGAAAGTGAGCTGAAATTGCCCATTGGTGTATAGATACTGTAGTTTGGATAGCAGAAGGATTGCTACAAAGTGATTGACTTGTTTATTTATCTGTTTATTATTGGCATATTGGAATAGATCTGCTGCATATAACTCCGCATTGGCGACAGGTAGGACATCCGGCCAGTAAACACTCAGCTCCATTCGGTTGCCCAGACTCCACCCTCAAGGGATTATGAGGTCATTAAAAGGAGATGGTGATGATGATTATTGGCATTTTGTTTATTTATTGGTATGTCTAGTCTAATAAAGAGAAGGAATAGGAGTGATATAATAGCAGTCGTCCAATATTTGAGGGGCTGACACAAAGAAGAGGGGGGGTCAAGCTATTCTCCAAAGCACCTGAAGGCAGGACAAGAAGCAATGGATGGAAACTCATCAAGGAGAGAAGCAACCTAGGACTAAGGAGACATTTCCTGTCAGTGAGAACAATCAGTGCAATGGTTTGCCTCCAGAAGCTGTGGGTGGTCGCAGAGAGTTGGACTAGAAGGCCTCCAAGGTCCCTTCCAATCTCTTAGTCTATCAGGCATATATAATTATAGAGGTTATTCCAGCAGCTCCATGAGAAGGAATCATGTGGACTGAAAAATCAATGCAGGCAACAAAGGGTCAAATCCAGAAGGACCATGGCTTGGAACTAATATATTAATGGACACATCCAGAAGAGGACAATATGAGGGTAGTATGTTAGATGCTGCAAAATGTAGCCTGCAGAATCCGTTTGCTAGTGGGATCTCTTTTACCGACCCCATTAGCTGGAGGGGGTTACATTTCCAAGTCATTCTTTTTCATTTTGAAGGAATTATGGGGCAAACCATGTGCTTCGAACCCATTTGCACCAGTTTAAAAAAATCAGAAATTTAAAGGAGATCCTTAATATTAAAGTGACCAACTTTTTTACAATGAAAAGGAGGACACAAAGAAATAATTATCGTGAGTCTACTGCGTGCGTATGTGCCGTGTCGTGTTTCAGTAAGAAGTAAACAAAGCCACTTGCGCGTGGCGCACTCTCTCAAGGTCGTCTGTGCGGAGCGCATGCGTCTCATAATCGTGTTTCGCTGCACTGTACCGAGCCTTGATGAATCGTCATGTCAAATACATCACATCACATGCAACAGATCGGATCGGCATCGATCGAATACAGAGATTTACAGATTAGTCTTCAAATATCGAAAAGGAGGACATGTAGGAGGACACTTTCTGAGGGAGGACAGAACTTACAAAAGAAGGACTGTCCTCCCTAAAGGAGGACGATTGGTCACCTTAAGATTAGGCCAGTGGTTCTTAAACTGAGGGTAGTTACTGCCAAGGGGGTCATTTCAGCATATCCTCAGGGTCATAGAACAATTTATAGTTGTTTGTTTAGGAGTTGAGGATCCAGATTAGAAATGCAGTTGATGAGATGCTCAAATAAAAAACCTGAGTCTGTTGTTTTTAGGGGATGGTGTGTGGAGTAATGGCATTGTTCAAAACCAGGAAAAAGAGTTTGAGTTAAATATTTTTATCTACTTCTTAATTTGGCCCACAGGGAATTTCTTCATAAGCTGATATCCCAGCAGTGACCAAAACAAAACAAACAGCCTGATGCCCCCCAGATGTTCTAATTTTACCTCTTATAAATCCAAGACTTTAGGGAAAAGACAGCATGGCTAGCATGGGAATTGTAATTGAAAGTATCTGAGATATGGAAAAAGGAAGACCAAGGATGAAGTATTACCATTTTAGGAGGACATGTATCACAAAAAGAAAAGGAGTTGGGGGTTGTAAGAAGGAAACTCTGAAGTCTCTCTATTGATTTTAGAACATCTATAAGCCATAGGCACCAAGCCAGATTTTCTGATCCGCCTCTTTCCGTGACATTCTTTCAAATCCCTTCCACTATGAACTCTATTTTCAGAGCCTGGATATAAATCAAAATAAGAGAAAGCATTCTTTCAATGTCTCCTTCCCCCTTCAATTTCTGCATTAAGGTCAGAATAATTAGCCTAGGGAAGGGCTGAATGGAACAGTTTTATGTTATCTCTCTCTCTCACACACACACTGAGAGAGAGAGAGAGAGATTATGAAACAAAAAAACAAAAATAAAATAGGATTTTGGAGGCAGATTCTAGAATCCACATGTGAAGGTTTTGTACATCATGACTAAGTATGGAAGGAAAAAATGTTTAGAATTAGTCTAAAAACATACTCAGAACCCTGACTGTGCTACCCATAAGCAAATATAGATCCTGTATGTTAGCCTTGCTCCAGCCCTTCTTCTCTTCTCTTCCTCTCCCTGCTCTTTTCCCAAAAAAGACATTCAGACAGCATGCTCCTGGCCAGATGATGGGTAGAATAAGTTATGTCTTCCACAGGCAGTTCTGTACTAAACTATAGCCTAGTTTAGTATTTATTTCAAAGCAACTCTAATATTTAAAATGTTTATTTAAGTAGTTAAATGATAGCTAAGGTAATATCCATATTGACTTAAAATACATGATAAAATTATAACTCGTCAAAAAAATAAAACGTAGCCTCAGACACTAACAACCAGGGGAAACCTGTGTACATTGGGACACCTTCTAATAACTTCTCTGTCTGTCTTTCTTGCAGCTCATGTGACAAAAGTTCCATAAGGTAAGTGACACCACTAATACAAATTATTGTCACAGTTCTAGACGGCCACACTTCACTGAATGCGGAGCAAGCAAGATAACTCCAAAGATCTCACTGCTTGTTTATCTGAGATGAAAGTCTGTTACTAACGATTACTGTTACTATTCCTATAGTGTTTGTGCATAATTCCCACACAAAATTATATCCTGTGGTAAAACAAACTCTGCATAAAATTTCCCCAACCTCCCCCTCATACTCATTTGGAATAAGTTTTGGACTGGGGAAATGAGAAAAGGTGGATATGTGTATAGTATCACATCTGGAATTCATATACTGAGGATTTTTATTCACTGTTCCCCAGGAGCTAAACAAATGGGATTGATGAACTTGTAAACCTAGGAAACTGTTTTATTTAGCCTACAAATATCCACAACAATAGATGCCATTTCCTGAAGAATGTAAGGAAGATATTAGAGTCATGTTAGAGTTGAAATGCTTTCCACCAATCCTTGAACCGGCAGGGAACTATATAGGCATAAAATTATTTGTCCTGATTGATGATCCCTATTCTGCTACAGATCCAAAAACAATGTTATCCTTATTTACAGTGTACTAGGTATGTTAGGAACTGGGATTTGTTTTGTTCCTTTTCCATCAAAAATCAGGGGTGACATGATAGCAGTATTTCAGTATTCCTTGCCACAAAGGGGAGGGGGTCAACATTTACCAAAGCATGTGTAGGCAAGACAAGAAACAATGGATGGAAACTAAGCAAGGAGAGAAGCAATCTGGAATTGAGGAGAAACTTCCTAACAGTGAGGACAATTAACCAGTGGAACAGCTTGCCATCAGAAGTTGTAAGTGCTTCATCACTGGAGGTTTTTAAGAAGAGACTGGACAGTCACTTGTCTGAAATGGTATAGGGTCTCCTGCTTGAG
>JANHJO010005686.1:81117-92822 GCA_032468235.1 Pseudoxyrhopus heterurus | reverse complement strand
TATGGAGATTCAGCAAAGAAAATTATGTAGAGGAAGAGAATATTAAGCACTTAATGAATTCAAGAGATACACACTGTATCAATTCTTGTAATTTTTTTTATTGTAAACTTAAGATAAAGCAAAGACTTTTATATGATATAAAGTAGAGTTAATATATTAAATGGTTGAGCTAGTTTTATATTAATATTACATGAATATATTTCTTTTCTTTTTCTTTAAATTTTAGTTCTTTAATTGCTATTTGTATGAATGTTTTACTATGGTCTCACTATTGTATTACTTTTTATATATTTCACTAATAAAAAAATTAGAAAGCAGTAGATTAAAACTTTACCAGCTAGAAATTCTGGGAGTTAAGAGTCCCAATATATCTGGAGGATATGAGGCTAGAGAAAGATAAGCTAGTTAGTCCCAAAGGTGCTTTTTCAAGAGGCAACTGGATTTTCCGTTTTTTTCTTTGAAGACATTTCGCTTTTCATCCAAGAAGCTTCTTCAGCTTTGACTGGATTGTCAAACAAACAAACAAACAAACAAACCTACCCATCAGGAGTAGATTCAGCTGTCCATCTGCGTTTAAAAGACAAAGGCCACTCTTTTGAAGATAGCAAAATCCACATTTTGGACAGAGAGGTTTGAAAGAGGGGTCAAAGATGCCATCTATGTCAAAATTGAGCAGCCCCCTGTTAACAGAGGGGCAGGGATACAACATCATCTGCCTCCAGTTTACAACATAGTCCTTTCAACAGTTCCAAGAAGGCTCTACATCCATTTGCATGACTCAGGTGACCCTGATGATACAGATAAACCTCCAGGTGGCCTTAACAACTCTCTAAAAGAATACAAATGACCAGCTGTCTGCAAGGAATATAAATCCTTCCATTCACCACTGTCCAGTCAGAGTGGAAGAAGCTTCTTGGATGAGAAGCAAAACGTCTTTGAAGAAAAACTAGAAAGTCCAGTTGCCTCTTGAAAAAGCACCTTTGGGACAACCATGACCTGGATGACTGAGAATCTCCATAGACATAATAGCCAATACATTATGATATCCTAGATTTTTGGGAAGAACTTGATGAGTATGAAGGCCAATCACCAGCTAAAGAACTGGCAGGGAGATGTCAGATTGTTGTGAAAAGATAATAATAATTTAGCAATTTATTAAATATGTATGCCATCCAACTCTCACTGACTCCGGACAGCTGACAGCAATCAAAGAAATTACAATAAAAATCAATAAAAGATAAAAGATGGCAAGTGTGACAGATCAGATGATACAAAGGAAGGGGTCTCTCCTTTCCTTTTTAAAGGCCTGGGTGAAGAGCCAAGTTTTCACTGCTCTTCTGGGAAAATGTCCCAGTGAATGCTAGACTAAAGCATCTATTTCCAGGGAGACATGCATGTTGAATTGCTGCCTACTACAGCATAGGATTAGGGAAACAGCATTTCATTGTCACACAATCGTTTCCTCTTCTGTTGCTTCATTGAATGCTGGGTTGTAAACACCAGGAAGGGAAAGATATTTGCATCACATCCATTGATGAGTGTTGTTATTACTATAAATAATTGATTGTTAAAAGACTCAAATGAACTACAGGTAGTTCTCAACTTACAACAGTTTGTTTAGTGACTGAAGTTACAACGGCACTGAAAAAAAAGTGACCTATGGCCATTTTCACACTTATGACCATAGCAGCATCCCTGTGGTCACGTGATTTATATTCGGATGCCTGACAAGTGGTTCATATTTATGACTGTTGCAGTGTCCTCGGAGTCATCTGACAAGCAAAGTCAATGGGGAAGCCAGATTCTCTTCACAACTGTGTTACTAATTTAACAACTGCAGTGATTCACTTAACACATGTGGCAAGAAAAGTCGTTAAAGGGGGCAAAACTCACTTAACAAATTTCTCAATTAGCAACATAAATTTTGGGCTCAATTATTGTCATAAGTCGAGGACTACCTATATTTTCAAAAAGATCAACAGGGCTGAGATTATTGCATTCTCCAGTAGATGGCAGTGCTGCTTTTTTTAAAATAGAAGTGCTATAAAACCAAGCCTGTATAATCTTATTTCAATTAATTTTTGTCTCTCCTCTCTCCATTGGGGCACACAATCTTCCAAGTCTTACTTCAGCCAGCCCAGAGGATTCTCCTGAGAAAGTAAAGGAAGTTACGGAGGAAATCAGCTCATTGTTTATATACACCTTTCTACTCAGCATGGGCTGAAAGAAAATCCTCAAGAACTCATATGAAAAGCCCTAGGGATACATTAAGCAGGGCCTCTTTAGGTTAAATTTACAAACAGAGAGTTGGCAGCTGTTCTGTAAGCGAGCCAGAAAGAAGATCCGTTCCCAGGTCTGAGGGCGTCCAAGGCCACATCAGCCTTTTCTTCATTCTCGAGATGAAATGTACCAGGTTTCACTCTGACAGTTCCTCCCCTGGCCCCCTTTACCCTTAATCAGAGGAGCAGGATAGTCAGTGGCTTTATGAACACTGCACATTAAAAAGGGACGTATTGTTTGCACTGCACATCTACCCAGTCAAGCTAGCATTAGAAATCTTGCGCTACAAACGTGGGCGAACAAACTATTATCTATATTGTATTTGTATTTGTAGAGGATCCAATAAACCTGCAGCTTTCCTTAACAACTTTTGAGTTTCCCTTTATAATTGTGCAGCATTTACAATTCTTTTCACTTGGCACCCACAGGGAATGTGCATGGTGCAAACAGGATTTGAAAGAAATTCTTGGGGACGCTGTGTGAGTATAAGCACAGCATCCCCTCTGTTAATCAGTAAGGAGCCCTTCTTTTTCAGACTTTTTCATGAGCTTATGAAATATTGTTGCTTCGAAGAATCCACTTCACTCATAATGATATGGCACCTTTTTTTCTGGGTACATAAAATTATAGACTCGTATCGCAAAGTTATAGATTTGGAAAGAGCTACCAGGAGCATCCATTCCAATACTGCGGTGGAAATCTGGAAGAAATACTTTATTATAAAGAGGAATTGTGCTCATGGGAGAGCACACATGACACCTCTTCCAAATCATGTTGATTATGTACACAGAAAGCTCTAGCACATCCTCTTCCATCAAGAAAAAGATATTGCTTCTTATCTCCAGTTCAGAGAGACACTTGGCAGTAGACAAAGACTTCCAGAATTTGACAAAGGATCTGGAAGGCGTCAACTGGACTTGCCAATGGGGCATTGGTGTTCCTTGTGCCTTAAAGAAGAGCATATTTCAGTGGCAGAACATAGGCTTTGCTTACATGTTTCCAAGTAAATCAGGAAAAAAAATGCTGCTTGGGATTCTGTATGGCTAAAGCAAGACTGATGAGCTAGTAAAGGCAGTGACCTATATCTGTTCTTAAAACAGCTTTCCCTAACCCAGCATTTGCTGCTGTAGGGGAACTCCCAGAATTCTCGTATAATATGGACTGCAATAGTTGGGACTTCTGGGAAAATTTACATATTTTAATCCCAATGTGTCTCAAGAACAGCAATTAGGAAACCCTGATTTAAAAATGACAAATAATGGATGGAAGGGAACTTTTTCTCATTGATGGGTAGTGATTTTTCTAAACAAATATTAGAATAGATGTTACCAATCACGTGATTAGTTGCCCAGTGAAAGCAACAGTGGATTGGATCTTTCATATCATTGCTTCTGCCAATCCAGCCATAGTTGGGGGCAGGGAATGAAAATAGTTTTAGCTTTTCTTTCTTCTTCCTTAAGAATTTGATATTCTTTGAACAGAGAGCTCTTAAATTACGCAGTCTAAATTCATTTTTAAAAAGTGAAATGTAAGAGAAAAGCATTTGAACTCAATGTGAATTGTCATTACCTAAAGTTTATAAAGTCTATCGATAGATAGATGATGATAGATAAGAAAAGAGAAGAAATTAGGAAAACTGGTGGTAATATGTGGGAATTATGCATCTCAAAAGACAATTTAGGTAGTTAGGCTTTATTTAGTGTGATGCTGGATATTAATGAATATGCACAGTTTCTTCTCTGCATACAAAAAAGGATCTTAAAATGATTCTAAATTCTTATAGGGCATTTGTGGAAAAGGAACTCCTAATTACCTATAAGAAAATAAAGAAACTTATACAGAGTCATAAGATTGGGGTGAACAAATACAGTTGATAAAATAAGTTTCTATGGGGACCTGAGATCAGGGGAAATGATTCCAAACTCATCATTCAGTGACATTGATAGACTTTAAATAACATAACAACATTCATCAGAATGATGAATAAATTTTTATTTTGATCCAAGTGTTTTGGGAACACAACCAGACATTTGCATAGAGGCCATTTCTATCATCTAAATAGATCTGAGCTCACACCAAGAAAAAAAAAAAAAAGCTATGTTAGGTCATATGGCTTATTGTAAAAGTTTATTGAAAATCTGTTGGTTGATTGATTAGATTTGTAAGGTCTCTCAATTCAGAAACAGACTCTAGGAAGCAAGGATTTTGTTTTCTCAGCAATGTCCAAATGCTTATGTTGTAGATAGATTATCTGTAGTTTCAGCCACAAAATGTGTGTGGCTCTCACAACTGTTGGGCTCGTTGGGTTCCTGTTCTCATTAGTGGCAGGAAGTTAAACAATTGTATCCCACCCAGTGTCTTGATCCAGATCTCTTTGATGATGGGGACAAGGTCATACCGCTGCATTCCCACTGCTAACGGGAAATATGTAATTGATTATAGGTAGTCCTCGACTTACAGCCATTTGTTTAGTGACTATTAAAAGTTACAACGGCACTGAAAAAGTGACTTATGACTGTTTTTCATACTTATGACTGTTGAAGCATTCTCATGACCTTGTGATCAAAATTTAAATGTGGGACAATTGACATTTATTTATGACGGCTGCGATGTCCTGGGGTCATATGATCACCTTTTGCGACCTTCTGACAAGCAAAATCAATGGGGAAGCCAAATTCACTTAACAACCATGTTACTAACTTAACAACAGTGGCAAGGAAGGTCGTAAAATAGGGCAAAATTCACTTAACAATTGTCTTGCTTAACAATGGGAATGTTGGGCTCAGTTGTGGTCGTAGGTCTTTATGAAAGAGAGACAAAGTGTAGGAAAACATGCTATATGTGCCCATCAATGGGTATATGAGTATGGGCCCGAGAGCAAGTGTACGCAAGCTCTCTCTCAAATCCCCTCCAGCTCCTTTTGCAGTTTTGAGGGCCAAAGAGGGTTGATATCAAAATATAAAGGTTCACCATGCCTTGTTCTACTACATCTCTTCTGGGAAATCTCTTGGCATGCTCTCTTTCACCTCCCCCACCACAGTGTTGGGCAAATAATGCTACTGTTGTTTGGCAGCAATGGGTGTTCCTTCTATTTTCTCTTCTAATTAAGATCTGATATCTGATCTACTTGCTCCAAAGGAGCTTTTCTAGAAGAGCGGTTCCACCCAATGAGATATACCTCTTCTTTGCAGAAGAGCCAGAACTGCTTTGAGAACCACACACGGTGATGCCACTCAGCTTTCATTCCAAAAGGTGTGGTACTCCCAAGTAACTCATTTGAGTTGACTGAACTTTTTTTGCAAGGCCTTTGAAACACCCAAAAGGCAAATGAAGATGCCTTAGTTAGTCAGACACCTGCTTGCTCTAGGCTAGCAATTAAAGAACACTGCAGGAATGCATCCAAACGTCAAGGAAATCAGGGTGGAAAGGCTAGACTGCAGAAGGCAGTGTGTGCATAGCCAGGAATAGCCAAAAAGAAATCTAAAATAGGTTAGCTTTGTAATGCAGTCTGGCACCCCATCAGTCTGCAGTCTAATATGCAGACACCATAACTTGTGGCAGATTGAGTACACTGAAATAGTTGCATGCTTGTTCTCCTGTTTTGTTCCCAAGTTGTGGTTGTGCTCAACTCCCACTCTTGTAAGCTCTCCTCAGCTAGTCCTCTGGAATCATACAGGTGATACTTTCAGACTTTTAAAAAACAGGTGGACGGAAAGTCAGTCTCAAGTGAAATGTTAAAATAACCAAGCAAGTAGACAAGCATTTGTGCGTGGTGTAGCCATTTGTGGGTCCCCCGGTACATCCAGAGAAATGACAAACAAAAATAAATAAGTAGCAATAGCAATTCTAAAGGAAACCAATCCCGACTGTTCTTTGGAAAGACAGATACTGAAGCAGAAGCTCAAATACTTTGGCCACCTAATAAAAAGAAAGGACTCATTGGAAAAGACTGATTTTGGGAAAGAGTAAAGGCAAAAGGAAAAAGGGGATGGCAGAGCATGAGACAGATAGGTAGTGCCATTGATGCAACGAACGTGATTTGTGAAAACTCCAGGAGACACTGGAGGACAGGGGGCCTGGCATGCTATGGGATCACATGAATGGCACTCATGGGATCACAAAGAATCAGACACAACGCAGCGACTGAATAACAAAAAATAGCAATACAACCCATGGTTCCAGGATTGCTGTTATTATTGGTATTCAAACCGCCCTGTCAATGATTTGCAAACCAAAGCAGCTGTTGACGTCTGCAAAGCTTCCTAGTGCATGGTGATTGTTGAATTGCTACATAATCACATCAGGGAAAGAGGATTTCTTTATAAATAAATCCATCTAAATAGTCTCTGTTTGTCCACAGCTCAAGCCACCCAGCAGTCACCCAGATAATTTCCAAGCATTTATTTCATGCCTTTTAAGGTGCCAGGACTGTGTGTTAAATCTGGAATACTTGTAGAAATCTCCCCCCCCCTATACATTCCCAAAGTCACAACATTGGGCTTGTTCTAGATTGGTAAAACTTTTCAGTACAGCTGACTCAACCATCATCGTACAATGGTGGCACATTCTTCTCCACTGTAGCTTGAAATATTTGTTGGGGAAAAAATTACAGTGCTCTCATATCTCATCACCTTAGTTCTTACAAAAATGCTGAGCACTGTCATTTTCAGCCTTGGACTAAACAAACCAGACTATCCCTATCAGTACATCGTTCACTTCAATTCTCACATAATTTTTTAAAGTTCTTCTTGCGTGTTTTCTACTACTGCTACCAGAAAGGCTAAAAATAGAAATAGCAGCATTTTCTCAGAGACCCTCTAATTGCCTTTCCAAATACTGCTGTAGATAATAACAAATTAGATATTCTTATTGCTAACTGTTGTTTGTCTTTGAGGTTTCCCGATCAATATTGAAAAGGAGGCCTTTGGGAACTGTGCCTAAGCTGGCCTGAGCTTTTAAAGAGAATACAATAACCTATCTATATCCACCTAGCATCATCATCTTCTACCAATCTCTAGTTAGCTAGCTACATTTAAAATCAATGTAGAAAGAAAATCTAGAGATTTAAAATTTGTTGCTACTTTGGCTTAAACTGTATGTTTCCTCTAAAAGAAATCCTGGATAATTCATTGGAGTTTATTCAAGATCTTTCATATATTTGGACAGTTCTCAAATTGGAATGCAGTGAAAATGTATCATAATTATATACTTTATAGCACGATATTCCTAAACTGAATAATGCTCGGACACAAATTTGATGTAGCAAACACTTTTTTCCAGAGTTGCATTGAGTTTACCAACCCACGGAAATGTACTCTTAAACCCAGTTATTATTGCAGATCTTCTCTTTTTCTTTGGAGACTTTCTTTGGAGTGTCTGCAAAAATAACTGCCAAGCAGAGATATTTCTTATTTCTCCAACCTAGGTTTAAGAGTACATTTCCGTGGCTCTTCAGATACCTTTATTTTTTTTTATTTTTTAACAGTCAAGGTGTGCAAAACACAGTTTCATCAGAATTAGGATCCTAGTTTGGATGTTGCCATTTAGGTCAAGGCAAGCCATCTGTTTGGTGCAAGATTTCAAATTAAAGCATCTCTGGCAGATACTTGTCCAATTTCTGGTTATGAAGAACGGCCTACTTCTATTCTGCTCAAGTGGTTCTGCTATCAAATTGTTTTTACTCCCAGGAACTCTTTTATAACTGGAATTTGTGTTATAATTTGAATTCATAACTCCGTATCATGCACTCTGAAATAATGGAGAATGAGGGTTGATCTTCTGCTCTGTGTCACCTGTTGAAGTATCTGAAGAATGCTATCATATTTTCCAGCTCAATCTCCTAAAAGCTAAGCTGTCCAAAGTTGATCAATTTGTCTTCGTAGGACTTAATTTATAGTCTTGTGGTCTTCCTCACTGCTCAGTTCTGAACCTGTTCCAATTTGTCTAGATCTTCAAATGGGGTGCTGAGAATTTGACACAATATTCAAGATTAAGTTTGTTAAACACATAATGAAATACTAAACAACCAAGGAGAAACAAACGCATAAAAACCTGCACACTAACACATTCCAAGATACAAGAGACATATGAATTATATTTAAATAGTATTTCAGTGCCAGAACTAAAGTATATATTCCGAGATATTGAAATATTTTTTAAATTTCTGGTTCTATGATAATGCAACACTGGATTTGTGCAATAAGGGCATTCAAGACTTGGGGTGGGGAGGTATGTCTGGTTTGAAGAACCATTTTTCTGTAACAGAAAAATTATGCTTTTCTCAGGACAAGTCCAAATGCTATTTCCAGAAATGTATTTATTGGGATAATGGGTCAACAGTATACCAGGGAAAGATGTAGCTATCAAATCTTTATTTAAAAAGTGTGTTATTTGCATGTTAAATGTCATAAATCCATCAGTTTGTTTTAAAATTTACTCAAGTATAAATGATACTGAATATCCTTAATTTTATGTATACTCTTTATTGCATATTGTTTTTCTTTAAAAAAAATGTACAGTCTTGTAACATACACATCATTTCCTGCTAGCTAAAAACATCCGTGTATCTAAGATCCACTACATGGTTTGCTACTCCTAATCTACTTAGTATATTTCAGTTTACAAACTATCACTTTTTTTCCTCTCTCTTTTTTGGCATTATTTTTTTTTAATTACACACCCAGGAGCAACGCAAAGAGGAAAATTATAATGAAAATAGAGTGGCTACTTCCACCAGCATCAGTCAAAAAATGTAATTTACAACAAATGGCACATGGGATTAACCTGTACATTTATTTAAGAAAACAAACAAGAACAAAAAAAACTTTCTCACACAAGCACAAAGAATTGCAAATGCAGCCTCCCAAATAAGGCTTTTGCAGATCAAGTTTGACTTGGAAGCACAAGGAATGGTTTTCACTAGATCCTTGCTTCCTTTGCTTTGTAATCCGTGCAGTAGAGATTGCAAGAAATCCAGGGAGATCCATTAATCCATCCTACAAAACAGAAACAACTTCCCCTTGAAGGTATTTTAACATTGCTGACAGCACAACACAAATCAGTCAGCTGTCTCAATTTGATACTTGATGTACTAAATGCCAAAGCAGCTTTTTGGGTATGGAGTGGGTAGGGGCAAAATCCTAGAAGTGATGTGCTTGACTAATGAGCCCAGATTTATTCTGGATCCAAATAAAACACTGTGTTTCTTTTGAACAGATCAGCATTGAGTATTACAAGATTTTCAAGCCAGAACCGAAATTGCTGTTTCTTTAAAGAAGTATTTCCCTATCTTTGTAACTTTAAGATTTATGGGCTTCAACTCCCAGAATTCGTCAGCCAGCTATGGGAATTGAAGTCCACATATCTTAAAGTTGCCAAGGCTGGGAACTTAAGGGCTTCCACTTTAATTTGCACCGAATTTCACTTTCACCTTCTGACTAATCCCATCTGATTTACAGGAGGATGATTAAAGAAGGTAAACTGATAAGGATCCTCCCAAAAACAAAGGTGTGCCTATCCAACGTATGCACACAAACATCCCTGCTGAAAAAGTGACAAAAAGAATTATCTAAAATAATTTCCAGTTTGTAGTGTATTTCTGGATAGCTCCACTGGAAAATCCAAGCACTGCCTCAGCAGTGTTAATCTGCACAATGCGTATCTGCAGGATGCCCTGAGTCACCAGAGACATCTGGGACATGTGGCAGTCATACATGCTTGCATTATGTCTACTCCATGTAAAGGGCTTCCTGATGGGAATGTGAATCGGTCCTGGGGTGGGTGGGTGGATAGAGTTGGGGGCTGGAAACAAAAGTACTCACTTTTCAGCAAAACTGTGGTCATAGAAAGGGTGCCAAATTCTTAAATGCCTATTGGATTGCAGGGCTGGTCTTCCAGAGGAGACTGAACGTTACAGCACTTTTCTGCTCTTTTTATATTCAAAACATGCTGGCTTTGCCTTCATTCACTTTTCATTTTAATGCACCCTCTGATCTATCTGAGCTCTTTCTCATCAACAACTCCCTAAAATCGTATCTAACCCCAATTTTCTTCCATCTATAAATACAATATATACATATAAAAGAGAGGCACTTTAGTTTAAGTAACAGTTAGGACCAACTTGGATGCTTTCTCCTGGAGCAAAGCTTTTGCTCGTCTGCTCTCTGCAAGGACTCAGATAATCAACATTCTCACTCCTACCGTTTCGCAAGGTACCTGACGAGCCATTCAGGTGTACAGTTTATTGAAAAAAGCTGCAGTTAAGAAAAATGACATTTCCAAAAAAAAAAAGAAGAGGAGAAAAATACATGCACGTGCCTACATACACACACGCACAAACGGATCTTTCTGACAGCTCTCTGCGGTGTGATCTTCACAGCTTTCAGATTGCAAAAGGATCTGGGGATCCCAGCAACAAGAACTGTATTTTGTACAAACTAATTTTTATACAAAACCATACATTTCTTTTACAGTTCACATGAGGAAAAGTGCTATTCCAATTCCCCAACCAGTTAGCAACTTTCACTAGTCCCTCCCCACCCCCACCCCCCCAAAAGTTTCAACCAGCATTAACTATCTAGTGCAAGGACAAAAAAAAAAAATTAAAATAAAATAAACAAAATCCCTGTTCAATTTCAGATAACAATATGAGGATGGTTTAAAAAAAAAGCCACGCAAGAAAAATCCCACAAATAAATAAAAGAGCAAAAAAAAGAGAGCAAAAAGTAACAGTCTTCAATATTCTCTATAAGATTAAGCCACGCTATAAAAAATTGGCATTTTAAAAACATTTTTCCAATTTCTTTGTATACTATTGTTTTTAAATTATTAATTACTCCCTGAGCAATCTGATGTTTTTTTTGTTTTTGTTTTTTTGTGTTTTTTTTTTTTAGATTTTGGATCTACATCTTTATAGGTAGCTCTGCTTAACACTTCTTCAAGAAAAACATGAGTAGCAATATAATTTTTTTGGTGGGGAGGAGCTTCCTGCTGCTCTGCATGATACATTTGGTCCTTTAAATCTCTCTCCTCAGCTCTGGACTTCATCAAAGCCTTTGACCAAAGCTGTTTCCTTTGGGACAAAGGGCAAATTTTGAAATAAGTTTTACCTGTGCTTGTTCTACAAACAAAGGCCTTTGTGTGCTGCCAATCAACCCAAGGCCACAGGATCATCAGGAGAGGACATTAAACTCACTGCTTACTTAAAAGCCACCTTTATTTTTGATGGCAGCTGTTCTCAGCTAAACTCTAAAAAATCCCAGGCATTACATTTACTTGGTCCGCTCCTGGTGCTGTTCGACCACAAACTTAGCTCTGAAGACTTTAGTGGGCATGTATGGAGGAGTACATATACTGCCCAATATCTGCAGATATGCCCCGCCCCCCCAACCCCCACGGCTCTTCTGGAATCACCGCTGATTAGACAA
>JANHJO010005686.1:58845-73683 GCA_032468235.1 Pseudoxyrhopus heterurus | reverse complement strand
AAAAGATCAAAAGTCCATCTAAGATAATCTTTATGGTATATTAATGATCATCATCCGTGGTGGGATTAAATTTTTTTTACTACCGGTTCTGTGGGCATGGTGGTGGGCGTATTTATGCAATCGGCCAATCAGAGGTGGTATTTGCTGGTTCTCCGATCCAATCAAAATCATTGCTACTGGTTCTCCCGAACCTGTCAGAACTAGCTGAATACCACCTCTGATCATCATTATTCTGTGAACTTCTGTTTTTCCGTATGAAATTTTGGCTTTTCTGTTTCATCCGCGAGTCTTTCATTCAATGGTGTGTTAATATCATAAATGTATAATAACAGCCAGTTCTCCCAGGTCCATTGCACTGTGCTGCTAGCTGCCACACTGCTGGCTGGTGTGCTAGGTGTTGCAGTTCAGCTCTGCTCTGCTCTCAACCGGGGCTCATAACATTCTTGAAAATTTAACAATTGGTTCTAGCATGCTGGTATGAGCAGCCTCCAGCACACCAGTCCATCATTCTAAAGCCAGCCTCCTATGAGTTTTTCAAACAAAATCATTCAAGTATTATTTTTAAGAACACCTCCTTCCTCTTAAAAGATCTTATGGTTGAATCCTAGAAGACAAATTCTGCTTCTATGTACGGTATGCCATGCAATCTTCTCCTTCTATAGGAACCATTCCAATATTTCAGGCACTGTCTGTGTCCATCAAAGGATTGCCTATCTCTGTCTACATCTTCATGTGTGCCTTATACATAACCAATTCCATGCTATTGAAAGTTCTGGTTATCCTGATGCAGGTAGACCTTCAAATAACCTTGCTATCTCCTCAGCCCTCTTCCTCAATCTAACAGGGGAATATAACTCCCTGCAATATATTTTTTATTTTATTTATTATTGATAAGGATCATTTGCTCAACAGTACTAGTGCAGGGTTAGAATGACATATTAACTCATCTTTATTTTTGAAAACATTTATGGTAGCATAAAACTGACATACTTTCAGAGGAACCTCGGCCTACTGAACTCAACTTCAATTCCCTTCCGCTCAATTTCTGGAGGCAATTTGCCTAATCTACCATATACACACTAACCCTTTTCAAAATGTCCAAACGTTTCTGAGATGGGGGAGCTATGTATGTGTGAAGGACATACTGGAACAAAGTTTTGTAGTTGGCTTTGCTGATTAAAGTTGATTGAAAGCAGATGTAGACCTGACTGCCACATGGGCTTCCAAACATTTCAAAACTATCTCTGTGCTGTTAGGACTATGAAGGCCAAACTTTTTTTTTTTTTAATCACTCATGATGAAAGCAAGTAAGCAAAAAGGCTACCGAGGTCATTAACAGAGCTATAAAGCTGTAATAATAAGTAACAAGATGCAGGACAGGAAAGAGAAACCATTCTCTTAGACTAGAGATAAAAACTGCTTCACCTGTTTTTCCCCCCTCCCTCCAAGAATGAAGGCTAACACATGCTCAGACGCCCACACACGAGGCCTGTCTTGAAATAAAAGTAGGGAGCCATTAAATGGATAAGCAACACTTACTGTCTCCACAGCCCTGAGCCCACTCCTCAAGTTGCCAATGTCCTTCTCCAGTTCAGTCATACTGCCAGAAATAAAGGAAAGACATTCAATTTTCAAGCTGCTCCTAGCAAAATTTTATAATATAAGCTCTGACACCCTCCGTACTTCTCTGACTGAAGGGGAAAAAAATACTCTTACCTGTATGTAGCAATTTAGCCCTGGTACATGTTAAAACTGGCATGATTCATTTACTGATGTAAAATATAAACTCTCTTTCTGAAAGTAAAGTACTCTGAAAGGTTGGGACAATTCCTACTCTGCAATTTTTTTTTATGTATTCTAAAACCAGTCCCAAGCAGCCTTTCTGGGAATTGACCCGATCTGAAAAACAACTTTTTTTTTTGCTATTTACTCTTTTTTTTACCATTTTTTTTGCTACTTACTCTTCTCTAATCTGAGAACATTTTTTTGCTATGCATAAGTTCGTACAAAGAAATTAGCAGTAATACCAGTTTCCTAAATACACACTTACTTTACTTTGGCAGCTCCAGGGACATCTTTTAATTCTTCATGTAAGCTGAATACTTTGGGATATTTTTTTTCTATGATTGTGATGAGATAGTGCAACAAGGTAATGTTCCTGGGATAAAGATAAGCAACAATTAATAACATGAACATGAAACATTACTTTTCAACAAAGAGAAAGTAAGTGACATTTAATTCACCTCAAAAAAAATAGCTATACTTTTCCAGAATTTAGGTGAAGAGTTCAATACTGTGATGACACACAATGATCAAACAGGTCCATTTTGGGCAACAAAATACTTCCTTCTCAATAGTGTGTATCTGAGATACGCTATCTGTGATTCAGAGGGCAGCACACAGTTGTTAAAAAGAGTAAGTACTGATACCTCTGTCCTCCATGAATTTTTCTAATTCTCTTTTAAAACTAATAAGACTGGTGGTCAGTGCTACATTGAGTGGCAAGAGAATTTGACTACATCAATTTCTACAGACATGCAAAACGTGGGTTCAAACATCACATGGCACAGAAGCCATAGAAGCATTTATGCTTCAGCTATTTCTAGTTTTTTCTAAACAAAAAGCTGCCTTTCTCACACAATTCTTTGCCTCTCATGAATGCTAAAAATGTCTCCATCCATATACTGTTAGGGTTGTCATCTAGATGTCCTCATTAAGCTTCTTCAATTCCTACTGGGGAAGGAAGAACAGGAAGTTCTATTACCTGGTCACTATAATATCTGTGCAACTTGTGGTGAAGAGGGAAATTTTACTGTTATCTGAGGTTCATTCTGTTTTGTGGACAAGTTAAGACAATGTTATCCAGCATAAAATTGTCCATCCTGGATCCTCTATGTTGTTGAGTGTGTGTGTGTCAGAACTAAGAGGTTATTAGTACTTCTTTGGGGAAGGGATTATTCTGGCTGCTTTAAAGGAGCCCCTGTGTTCCCCCTTCTGAGGAGACATTTTAAAAATCCAGCTTTATTAGATAATAATAATATTCTCTCCAATCTTCTCCTTTTTCGGGGAAAGTTCTTGATAATGTAGTGCAGCTTCAGCTGCAGACTGCTCTAGAAGAAGCAGATTATCTAGATTCTTTAAAGGCAGAGTTCAAAAGGAAGCTAGTCTTCCAATACCCCTTCCTCCCCCAGAAAATCAGCACATGCTGAAAGCTGCTTACTTGTCAATGCTGGATTTGGTATCTGCAATCTTGTTCAGGCTAGAAATTTTAAAGCCATAAGCATTCCCTCTCTGACCCTTGTTCATGTAGTTGCCAAAAGCCAAAACCACTTCAAGCAGCTGCTTTAGGCTTTTGCTCTGGAATACTTGGGTGGAAGCAGTTCGAATTGCTAGAAAGGGAAGGGAAGTGGAAGAAGATCTGGTCAGACAATATGACGTTGACCAGAGAGCATTAAATATATGCTTAATGGAATGATTTACAAAGCAGCCAGAATTTCACAAAGAGAAAGGAAGTTACCCAAGAAATGACCACAGAGTTGGCAAAAAAAGGAAAAAAATAGCAATTACAAAAAAAAGATGAAAATTACCGGTATCATTCAAATGACTTCTTACAAAACAACCAAGTTAGAAAAGAAGATGAAAAGAGATAGGTTTACTGATAAAAATGATCATTAATTTTTTTGACACATTTTTAGATCAGAATAACAGAGTTGGAAGGGACCTTGGAGGTCTTCTAGTCCAACCCCCTGCTCAAGAAGGAACCCTATGCCATTTGAGCCCAATGGTTCTCCAATCACTTCTTTTTATTCCAGTGTTGAAGCACCCACAATTTCAGGAGGCAAGTTGTTCCACTGACTGATTGTTCTCACTGTCAAGAAATTTCTCCTTAGTTCTAGGTCTCTCCTTGATTAGTTTCCATCCGTTGCTTCTTGTCCTGCCTTCAGATGCTTTGAAGAATAGATTGATTCCTTCTTTGTGGCAGCGCCTTAGACATTGGAACATTGCTATCATATCACCCTTAGTCCTTCTTTTCATTAAACTAGACATACCCAATTCCAGTTCTATGACCAATTTATAGAACATTTCAACTATTAGATGTTCTCATCACCATTAATCCCTTAATAATTCATCAAAATTAAAATATTTATTATTTAAGATCACAATCTATTCTCATTAATGTGATATCCCATCCCCCTCCCTTGCTGCCACTGTTTTGTTCAAAATTTAAAATAAAATTTAAAAGATTTTCCTTGTTTCAAATATAATAGGAAGGTTCCTTGCAGTTTGATTCAATTTGAGAGAAGTTGGCTTCCTTAAGTGTTTTCATTTTAAGTTTCATCAAACTTTGACTCACATAACCATTTCCTTGAGCCCATACTTTACCTTCAACTTTTGGTTTAACTTCAGAAACTCTCTCAGCAAACTTCTTCTTAAAATACAAGGACTGCAGCCTTTGCTGGTAATGATTTATCCTACAAGAAAAAGGAGTAAAACAGTAAAAGAACCACATTTCTCAAGATTAGTAAAAGTTGGAAGAAAAATGATATGTTTCAGATTAAACTGCACAGTTGCCTTCTGGAAAGTCAGAGCAATCACCTGCAAAGATTATCATTAAATACTTATTCCGTGACTTTCAAGCTCCATAAAATCTGATGTCCTTCAATTCAACTTACAGTTCTTAAAATAACATGGTCAAAGCTTGGAATGCAACTTGAAAGCCATCAGATTAGAGAAGGTGGTCCTGTATTTTGTATTTCCACTGCATACAGCAAAGGCAAATCAACTTACAAATCAACATGATTCAATAAGAAAACACACTGAAATTAAATGGAACTGGAAACAATGGAAAATCTTTAGCCTGTAAGCTCTTTAAAGAGCTCTATCTCCCCAAGCTTCCTGTGGCCCTTTTCTCAAATCCTTAATTCAGCTGAGACATACCTTTCCGTATCATTCATTTTCTGTATTTATGAACTCTTTCCTCTTTTACAGCAATAATTACATTAACCAAATCAATCTCATTAGACTAGAATACCAATTTCAGCAGTATGAAAAGCCCAGGTTGTAATTTTCTACTTCAGATTTTTCTTCAATAGTCTACATCAGGCCTGTCAAAATGGCGCCCCCTGGGCTGGATGCGTCATTCACAGGCCACACCCACCCCAGCTCCGCAAAGGCAAAAAACATTGCGATAACGTCACGATACATGACGCGATCAGAGTTTGACACCCATGGTCTACATGGCTAGGAAAATAACCCTCCTTTCTACACATTTTTCTAATTACTGAGTCCCTGTTTTTGGTGTAGACAGCAATAATGGTAGAAGGGAAGCAGCTGGCAAAATCACCTGCTCATTTCAAAGAGAAATCTGTCAGCTTTGGCCATCCGATCCAACTCATGCTTGTGTTCTTCCAGAAGATCGATGTCAGCTTTTTCAGGAACAAATTTTAAAAGCTAAAAAAAAAAAAAATAGGTATTTTGGATGAACAATCTTCTCTCGGGAATTTAACTTCTTAGAGCACAAGAGAAAGCGTAGATATGTAGGCTTCAAGATTTTCTACTGAGGAGGTGGGTAAGAAATAATTTTTTAGTGGAGAATCTCACTGGTGGCCTGGGAAGGCAGATGGATAACTTTGCAATGTATGGGGTTGTTAAGATACCTGTTCCATTTTAAGAATAACTGGGGAGAGCAATATGTGTATCTATATCTATTTCAAATTTCTTAACTGCCCATCTCCTCACAGACGGCCTCTAGGCAATATTATTACCAACAGTACAGGTAGTTCTCAACTTATGACCACAATTGAGACATTCATTAAACAGTCATTAAGCGAGTCACTATGTGACCTGACTCGATTTTACAATGTTCATGAAGTGAGTCACCATGGTTGTTAAGTTAATAACACAATAAACAAATCCGGCATATCCAAAGGGCATATTTTGCCATTTTCTGCTGCTGCAATCACCATGGTATGCTGCAAACAGTCGTAAGTGTGAGCCAGTAGCCAATTACCCAAAATGTGATCAAGTGGGGATTACCTGTATTTCGAGGAGCCGTGGTGATGTAGTAGTTAGAATGCAGTATTGCAGGCTAATCCTGCTGACTCCAGACTGCCAGCAATTCGGCAGTTCAAATCTCATGGAGGCTCGAGGTTGACTCAGCCTTCCATCCCTCCGAGGTGGGTAAAAGGAGGACCCAGATTGTTGGGGGCAATATGCTGACTATAAACTGCTTAGGGGGAGACTGTAAAGCACTGTAAAGCAGTATATAAGTCTAAGTGCTATTGCTATTGAGTGGAAATGATGGAGTAAGGTTCCATCATGAAGAGACCCATTGTTGTTTCCCTGATACAAGTCTTACAAGCCTGCCTGCCTGCCTGCCTCCCTACCAATCAGCTAATGGCTAACCAAGCAGGCAATCGGATCCAGTGATTAGGGTTCATTTGAGCTCCATAGGCTACCCAGAAAGGCTGAGTAGGCTGAGGACTGCATGAGTCAAGAGGTAACTCCCATTTAAAGGATGAGAGTTACACTTGGCCTTGAATTAATTATTTATCCATCTATCTAATTTATAAAGCCACCCATCTCACAAAGCAACAGATTCTGGGCAGTGTACAACAAAACTGAAAGGACGTTTTGAAGAATATGTTGAGGCAGATCAAGTTCCCCTCTCCTTTTTTAAATTCAAAAGAAATAATTGTTTCCCTAAAATATTTTTCTTCTCATAAAGGAAGTCAGTAAAGCCTCTAGACAGAACAAACTGATTTCATTCCAGGCAGATCATATTAGTCACCTGCTAAGGCGGGGTGATCTTTCTTCACCCAATTTGACTCCTCAGCTGGGATAGAACCCATCAGCTACATCTCTGCCTATAGCAGTCTATGAATTGTGTGTGTGTGTGTGTGTGTGTCTGTCACCGAGAATCATTCACAGATAGCATCAAAGGAGGCTTCTTTTCTACCCTTTCTAATTTTTCTTCAAAAGACGTGCTTCTTGAAAACTGCTAAATAACACAACAAGGTGGAGCTGTTCCAAATCTCTTTCTCAGGTTTTCTACTTTCTTAATTTCACATCTCCTAGTTCAGGGGTGTCAAATTCACGTCGTCATGGCATCGTCACATGACCTGTATGGACTTTCCCCCCCCCCTTCGCTAAACCGGGTGGGGATGGGGTCAGCACGTGACGCATCTGGCCCACGGGCCGTGAGTTTGACACCCCTGTCCTAATTCCTTCTTTAGCCCAGAGCTAAATTCTTCTACTTGCATAGATAAAAAAAAACAACCCAACGGCCCTGCAACGGTGGGAGCAGAGATCCTGGAAGGTGAATTCTGGACTTACATTTTTAACATTTCTGTCAAGAACTGAACACCTTCTGTACTCACCTGTTCAAGCATATCCTTTGGCAGGTCCTCCTGTTCATCCATTGTTAAAATTGCACGTTTAATTTCATCATTTGATAGTTTAAGCCTGCAAATGCAATACAACAATGTTGTTACATAAGCATGGAAGTCTATCTCATGACTGTAAAATTTGCTAAATTTCTAAATATTATGCTGTTACCTTTATGCTGCATAAAGTTACCTTTATGCTGCTTTTAATTGGATTGATTTTCATTTTGGGGTTGATTAATAAATAAGCATTAACACATTTATAATGATCTAAGTGTATGTGTGACAGAGGGGAGAGCGGGAAATTTTGATCCCTCCCTTGGCAGTGAAATGAATAATGAATTAGGGAAATGAATATTTTGCAAGAAGTTCTGTATTTCTCTCCAAGGAATGGACTCTGGAGCCTGCCTGCTCTATGGACTCACAAATAATCTTTGCTGTGTCAGCAGGACTGTCTGGGGGCTTTTATGTACGGGAGGATGTTTGGTCCTCACACTTCAGGCCTGGAAAAACAAACACACACAAAGCCGGCATGAAGATGCCCCTGGAGAATATTTATAGGAGTGGATGGGGAGGGAGATAGGAAAAGCTCTTCTCTGACAATGCAGGGGGAAGGAGGCCAGCAAAAGCAGTAAGCCTGTCCAGAAAACCACAATAATTATCTTTGTTGGCAGCAGCTGCTAAGCACAGACTATCTGAGATGGAAGGTAGTTACAGCATTGGCTGTCACAAGGATCTAAATGATGAAACCTGTTGACAGGGTGTGACAGCTTGCAAGAGATGTTGAATGGGTGTGCTTAGCTTTGATGAGACAAACAGCTAGCCTCATGAGGAGGGTTAAAACAGAAGGGAGCGTGCATAACTTTAAACAGGCTCAGAATACACTTCTGGGGTGGGGGAACCTTTTGCAACCCAGCGCAGGAAGACTTTTGACCGATATATAAAAGGAAAGTAATTATTTTCCTAGGATAGTAACTTATTAGGAAATCGGATAAATCAGTGTTGCAGAGCAACTTTAAAACACTGATCAGCTATTTAGGGTCTGGAGGGAATTATATCTGGGAGAAAGGGGAAGCACCAGGTGCTGACTAGTTATGCTTCAGTATGAAAAGCACATGCCTGTGCCAGGAAAAGGGCTTAGGTGTAGCCAGTGGTGTGCTGATAAAGGCGTAACAACTGGCTCTGCTCTTTCTACTGCCACTGCTGCATTGCATGGATAGCTGCCAAACAGCTGAGAAGGGAGGCCTAGGCACCATAGTCTCAGCTGGGAATTCCAGAATACTGAACAATCAGCTCTCATGAGCTGGCTCCAGTACATCCAATACGGGCATGGCAATCTAAGTCCCTCCCTATACCAACTCTGATTTTTCAGTGGCAACACTGTTGTCTTTATCTGTATGGAAAGCAGTACTCTCCTCACCTGAGAGGGAGGGAAAGTGAATCCAGGAAGTTTCAGCTGTGTGAAGAATGTGAAAGTCATAAGATGCTCCATTTCCAGGAGGAAGCTGGAATGTTAAAATGGCCCGGAGAGAATGTCTAATCAGAGAGCTGGGTGGGAGATGGCTTGAAAACTGAACGAAATGAAAGCATAGGTAGTCTGAGTTCCTCCGAGAAAGCATCAGTGAAACAATCAATACTGCAGCTGTGAAATGGATTGATCTGAGATGCAAGGCCAGGTTCAGGGAGGTTATTTTATCTTCTGGACAGTGGAAGCACACGAAACAAATGAAGACTTGCAAACTGGATCTTAAACATACTGGACATTAAGGAAGATGCAATGAATTAAAGAGGATTGCTATGCCTGACCACCACCATTTCCATTAGAAGAACAATGCTGGCTCAAACTAGCTTTATCTAATCCAGCATCATGTTTCTCCCAGTGGCCGAAGAGATCCGTTGGGGAAGTCTATAAATCAAAGTGATAGCACTCACAGCTGGTATTCAGAGGATGCTGCCAATGACCCCCAATAGGATTTATGAAGCCAGCGAAGGATGAGAGCTAACAACAGCACATCTAACTCAGGTGCAAAGAACAATGTCTAGGTTTGTTCGATACAGTTTAAGAATCAACCCCAAAATGCAAAACCATATATGGTCATATTACATTCATAGGAAAGAGGTGGGGGGGGGGGGAATGGAAAACCAAAAATATTTCCTAGCTTGAGAAGAAATCTAATATGACCTCACTGTCCAACCATTTTCCCAGAGCTAAAGATCAAGGCAGAAAGAGATAAAATATCTAGCAAGGCTGAATTTTTCAGAGATGCATGCCAACAATATCTGGTTTGCTTTATAAATGTATAGGATAAATAAAGAGCTGGCCTGATGATCATGAGTAGAAATCTTTTCTTAATTCAACAGTGCAAAAAGAAAAACAGTGTATTTCAACTGCAATTCTCTAGATATTTGACATGGTCCTCCCAGATGAAAATATGTAGAATTGGCTTATTTACAATATATGAATCTCAAACTCAAATTTATCCTCACAGCCTATCAGGTAGGCTAGCCTAGAAGAAATACAATGGCATTAGTGTCTTTTGCTCTCTCCACACCATCCCCACTGAAAATAATTCCTGCTGATCTCATTTGCCACATTTGAAAGCAGTATGGTGCATGCCAGTCAATACATTTTTAACAGGCAGACAGGGAGAAGATTTATGCACAGTGATGGTGGCTGGAATAGTGGATTCCCATTAAACTCTAATCAGGCTGCCTTCAATTTTGGGTGCTGCACTGTTCTGGATTGTGCATTAAATCAATTCTGGGTGCAAGAATGGCAATCACCATTTAAAGTAATTAAAACGTTTAAACACACATGATACTGAGAATACAGCTAGGCACCTTCGCTTGTGAACAGTTGGAGGATTACTGGGGAAGGTGAAAGACAAAACATTTATACAGTGGTCATTCAAACATACATTGTTGCTGCCCTTTCTGCAATTCAGAAGCATGATTTTTTGAATTGGGTGGTACCATATAGAGAATTATAATTGAAGCCTAAAGATCTGTGCAGCAGCCCAAATTTGGTCTGTATATTACATCTCTACATTTTTTATGCTAAAAAATTTGAATTTGCAGTTGTACAGACTTTCTCAATGTTTGCTATTTTTTCTACATACAGTACTTGTAGTCCTCGAGTTACAGGCGTTCATTTACCTGTTTAAAGTTATGACACCCCCCTCCCTAAAAGTAGTTACAGCACAATTCCAGAGTTATGAATGTTGCAGCATGGCATTTGTTATGACTGACCGCAGAGACACTGCAACATTCCCCCTGCCTATTCCCCTCCACCCCAGACCTAACAGGCACTGGCCCTGCTATGCTAGCCCACCGGCTCCTCCTCATCCCATCACCAATGGGTCATTTACCTTTTGAAGATCTGCAGAATCAGGACCATGTGGCAGAAAAGCAGCCATCTTCTTACACACACCCCTGTCCCCTTTGCAAAAGGCTTTTGGCGCGGACAATGGAGGCCTGCAGGGGCGTGAGATCCCACCCCAAGGCTTGTGTTCTCCATGCCAAAAGCTTTTGCAAAGGGGGTGGAGGTATGAAGGAGTGCAAGATCACGCTCCTTCAGACTCATTGAGGCTGTCCGGCGCTCCAAATACAAATCGGTTGTCCTGCGCAGGCAGCCTTGGTGAGCCGACCAAGCTGAGCAAGTCGTGCTTGTCCCACTCTGCCTCTGCTCTCACTGCTTCCCTTTTGGAGTGCCAGGAGCAGGCAAAGAAACCATGGTAGAGAGGCTGGAGAGGAGACAGCTGGCTTGATCATGGAGATCTTTGAAAGCCCTGAGCCTGTGGAGACCTGGTGGGGCAGGATGGGGGTGGAAGCATGAGATATCTCAGTGGTCAGGGAAGGCCTTGGAGATCAGAACCAGGTGGCCTGTTCCAGCCTCCTATGGTCTTCCCAATCCTGAGGTACCTCATGTGCACTTAATGACTTGACCATTCAATTAGTGAATGCATTGGGTAAAGCAGGAGTTATCACGTTCATTTAATGTGATCCAATTAATGAATCCTCGGGTTATGAATGTAACTGGCAGGCTCTATTACATTTGTAACTCGAGGATTACCTGCACAATCTTCCTTTTAGGGATAAAAGCTGTTCCACAGTACAATTTTTTTGAGCCACTTTTTGAGCAGACTGCAATGGATGCCAGAAGACCTCTCTTCTTGCAGCCATAATGGAGTCCCTTTTGGGGTTGACTCCACTTTAGGTCCTTTGGTAATCCATTTCTTTTTATTTCCTATTTGTGGCCACTGGGAGTTGCAACCTCCATGACGCTATCTAATCTTGCTACAGGTAAAAGTATAACGTTATAGAACATTATCTGTTTCTATAAAAGAAAATGAACCCAAAAGAGGCGTGGTCATCAAAGATACTTTCAATCTTTCAGGGGATGTCTTCCATAGAAAGGCTTAGGCGAACTTGTTCTTACAAAAGAAGGGCAATCCATTTAGTGATACCTTGAGAGCAGAATATTGCAGTTCTGAGCCCTCCGACCATCGATTACTGAAAGCTCCTTGACTTTATGCCTGGAACTCAGTGTGTCATCAATGGAGTCTTCTTTCTACAAAAGGCATGGAAAAAATCCATTAATAAATAGATGTGCACTGATATTTTAGAACTTCTGGTACATGCCAATATCTCAAACATCAATCAAGGAGCTTTACTAATAAGGCCACCGATTAAATTGTAACTGAAACACAATAATCTATTTCATAAATTGGAAGGTTATCCAGGAGAAGGAAAAAAATAGGCTATTGGTTATAAGTGGATAAATATTTATCCAGATAGAAAGATTTAAGAATCCACAAACAAAAGACAGTGAGGAACACAGATAGTCTTTTCTTGGATATGTTGTGACATTTTATTTAGAGTTGGTTATTATCAGCTGGGATATTGCAAAGGAAACTTTTCATGATGCTTTAAATGGAAGAGCCCTTGTTCAATGGCATAATACCTTCTCATATGCAAAAGATCCCAAGTTTAGTCTCTAATATTTCTATTTGATATGTGTAACAATCTGAGTTGTGTAACAGCCTGGGTGTGACAGACTTTAGCTTGTCAAGGCAGATATTACTGGAATGGACAAAAAGTTATTCCAATTCCAGATAAAGCTTTTTCACCTTCAACATTGAACAAAGAGGTAGAAAATTATCTGCCAAATTAGATTTTTGATCCATCCAGTCCTGTATCGTCCTTTCTGACTGGCAGAAACTCTCCAGAATTTTCAACAATATTTTTTCCAAGTTTGATATCAAAGATCTTGAGTCTGAGACCCGCTGGGTGCAAAGCAGATGTTCTATGGATCTACTCTTCAACCATTGTAACTTGCGAAAAGGTGGCAGGATCATGATTCAATTACAGGGAGATAACATGGGTAAGTCCAAGTCCAAGAATGGACAAGCATAAATGGATTAATTGGGATAGCAGTCTTTTCCAATCTCATGTGCTGTCAAACTCAGCCAGAATGTCACTCAAGGTTGATAACAGATGAAATCAAACGTATCTGAGGATTCTGGAGAAAAGCTGGTTCAACATAATTAAACAATTGTTTGATAGTAGCCACAGAAGGAATTTGGGATATTCATCCAAATCTTTTTGAAAATCTGAGATAATGCAGCTCAAGTTTCAAGTTGGTTCAGTCCACATACATACATACACTCATATATATGTTTATAATTTCTTTGTAGCGACATAGAAGTAGTTTGTCATTATCTCTTCCAGGATTTTTCTTCTACAGTCTAGCTGAGTGTTTTTCAAACCTAGCAACTTTAAGATGTATGGACTTCAATTCCCAGAATTCCCCAATCGGAACTGTGGGAGTTGACGTCCACACAACTTAAAGTTGCAAAATTTGAAAGACACCATGTTAATCTACTTATATAGTCCTAGAATTTCCTAGAGATGTCTCTCCACGAACTGGCCACTTTAGACCCTGCTTAGATTGAAAGGGTCAGACAGATGTTTCCATCTAGAAACACACACATGTACGTACCCATACATACACACACATATGCACACAGAGAGAAATATTTATGCATAAAGCACTTTTTGATAGAGCCAAATATTTTAT
This sequence comes from Pseudoxyrhopus heterurus, assembly GCA_032468235.1. Classification (NCBI taxonomy): domain Eukaryota; kingdom Metazoa; phylum Chordata; class Lepidosauria; order Squamata; genus Pseudoxyrhopus; species Pseudoxyrhopus heterurus. Next base: position 60,219 of record JANHJO010005686.1, on the reverse strand, counting down.
GATAATTACTAATATTCACAAGGTCTTTCAAAATTAAAGAAATTAGTTCCATTTCCCACTGACCACCCTAACCCTTCCTGAACGAATTGTCTAATAAAGCACTGGTCAATTGGAAAAGCAAATAAACAGTTTGCAAAAAAAAATGATGAGAGTAAGTAAAGAATAAGTCAAAGCCACCCAAGAACATTAGACTGATTCTAAAGTGTCACAGTATTTGTAAGAGACATAAAATTTCAGTACTTTTATATCTCTGCTATAAATGATTTTATTTTTTCCATAAACATAAGGCTACATTAGCACTGTCCCTAAGTGTAAACCACTAAATGATTTGTGAAATAATTCTGAGCAGTAAAATAAATCCTACTAAACTCAGACCTCTTAAGCTTTTTAAAAACAACAAAAATGCATTTACTTATTCAGCTGACCATATCAGCACAAACCACTTGCTCATTCAGCTGAAGATTTGGGCAGAAGCAAACTTACCTGTCTGGAGTTATTGTTCACAAAGAAGTCCTATAGCCAGAGCAGAAGCATGGGGATAGGCAGGAAAAAAGTGTGCAGTTCAGTGGACACAGCAAAAAAAAAAAAAAAGAACAACCACAAAAGAAAAACAGAGAAAAGAGTCAAAGTACAGTTGGGAAGGATATATGTTGTGCAGTTTGCAAACAGGAAACTAAACAATCTCCGCAGCATTTCGGATAGATCAGCTATGACCATTATAATGCAATCCAAGAAGCACGGTACAACAGAGGTTAGTGTAGGAATACAACAACAGAGTGTCAGAGGCAAGCAACAGGCATTAGTTTAGATGCAGTTTCATTCATCAGTCATGCACATTTCAACTGAAAGGGATATCGGGATGGCAACCACACTAATGAGGGATTCAGCAAGTGTTGTGTCCCTTAGGCCAATTCACACAATGCTGTTTTGAAGCCAACATTTCAGAATCTTAAGGAGTTCTGGCCTGATACCGGTTCTTAAGCTACATGAGGCTGCTGCCCTTTCTCTTCCCATATATGAATGCTTGTATATGAGCATCTCAGCAATAGCATGAATAGAGTGGAGAACCACCACAAAGGATCAGCAAGATTGCAATTTGGATGCAAAAGAACTATCTGCTAGCTCAGTGCAATCTTGGGTGAAATGATGGCACCGTAAGCCACTGTGAATGACATTGGGCAGTCAGATGGACGGCATATACATTTTGTAATAACTACCGGTAAAAAAAATAAAACAAAAAAAACCCCAACAACCCTTGCCTGGAATGGTCAGTACTGGAAATTTCTGTAATAGCACTGTAATAGCAATAGCACTGTATTTATATACCGCCTATCAGGGCTTGCAACCCTCTCTAAGCAGTTTACAATGTCAGCA
>JANHJO010005686.1:21181-49302 GCA_032468235.1 Pseudoxyrhopus heterurus | reverse complement strand
GAGGTGGCAGGATTGCTCCAGGAGGAGGGGGTGGAGGAGGAACTGGCAGGAGAGATCCTAGAGAGCCTGTAGGTAAGGGCCCCCCAGGGGCACCGGGTGGCAGAGGGGGTCCTCCAGGGACTGGAGCACATATTGCTCTCTGAAATAAAACAAGAAAACAAGGAATTGCAGGCAAACTCAAAGATCAAGCCAAGTGAGATGGCATTTAGGATACCCATGATGATAATATTCTTTACAATATATAACTCAGCAATCTATACAATTGCAAACAAGTAATATGGAAATATTACAGTCTCTCCAATCCGTACTTGGATTACAGAACATTTCACCAAAAGGAAAAGGAAAGCAAAAAGGGATGTTCCCGGCCCAGGGTTTACCAAACTGTGTTCCATGAACTCCTTGGGTTCTGCAGGAACCTGATGGGTTCCATGAGAAGATTAAAGTGGGGAGGGACTTCATTTGAATACTAGTCAGGGTTGTCATAGCAATTTTTCCAACAGTCAGCAGAAAAGACAGGGCATGCCAATGGTTTGCAAAAGCTCTGCCTCTTGATTAAAGATTCTGGGAATTTTTTTTAAAAAAAGTAATGGATTCTGAGGCCTGAAAAAGTTTGAAGCCCCCGTTTGGCCAATCAGAGAGGAGCTGTCTCTCCTGCTCCTCCTCCTGGTGCTTATTGCTGTCCTGGCCTTCTCTTTTTTTGCAGAAAATGTTCTACAAAGTGTGCAGTGAGAAGGCTGTTTGGAGATTAACTGGAGGGGGGAAAAAACAAGTAAGTAAAAATACTGCAGAGGATGCTATTCTGTATTAACGGTTCACATTTCCAGAAGGGTGCTGAACCTCCTTAACTGGTTCATATATTTCATTTAAGAAGCAGGTCTGGGATTCATAATGTGAAAAGACGAGATCAGATTTGTGAGACCGTGCAGAGAAGACGCTTAGCTGGTAGAAGCTCTTCTCTGCCAAAGAGATTGCTCCTGCAGGAATTCAGCTCTTGACAATAAAACTGTTTTCCTGCTTTGGTTGCAAAAGCTCTTATGCACCATGGGAAAGCCTGTCTTTGTGAGCAGAAGAAGAACTCTTGGCTTTTACCCCTATATATGGCAATATATGACAGTTTCAATAACCTTTCGAGTAATCCATTCTTTTTTTTCATTTGCCCGGGGCCTTTTGACTGACAGCATTACTTCTAACAGATACATAGTTGTAATGTAAACAAATGGTGTATTTCCCCCCAACTGCAAAGGAGAGTCTGGGGCTTGACCTCACCCTACTAAGCTCATGGATCTGTGCTGTGAGATCTGCCACTTGCTGTTTCACTTGTTTATGCTCAGAGAGTTCTTTTTCAAGCTTCTCCTTCATCTTATTCAAGGTCTGCATCATCTCCTCCTTCTCCTGGGTCTTGGCATCACATTCTCGCTCTTTCTTTTCCAATTTCTGCTGCAGCTCATGGTGTTCTTTTAAGAAGGGAGGGAAATATTTAAACATTTGCAATTAATGCTTTTGAACTGTTGCTTGGCATGCCATGAACATGATCATGGATGATGTTCCCCCTGCATTGCGAATCATGGCAAATGAAGGAGCAATAAACTGAGTAATAACCATACTGAAATATGTCCCTGTCCCCATCACATAAGTTCAATAAAGCCTATTTAGTAAATTATCCCAATTTGGATAGGGAAATTATTAACAAACCTACTACACAAAGGAGAATAGACCCTTAACATGCTTGCAGTGGACTTATTTTTATTAAAATCTTGGAGAGAGGGTGAAATTAATTCTATTATTAGAAGATGATTGCACATGCTCAATACAGACAGATAAAAATTGAAGAGAACCATACTGTGCTAGGTAATGAAATAGTCTGACCCAATATCCTTTGTTCTTAAAAGATTAATGTATGACTGAAAAAAGCACTTATTCTCCATTTCCTTTTATCCCATTAAATGCATAGAGAAATTTCATTATGGAAAATAGTTTGTTAATTATCCTTAAATTCCTCTGAATTCTAAGCTAGTCAGACTGCACCTACAATATAGTGTCAAGTTCTGTGCATCATTTTAAAAATAAGTCCAGAAGACAGCAACTAAGATGATAAGGGGCTGGGAAGGAAAAACGTAGGAGAAATAGCTGAAAACACTACGTATCTTTAGCCTGGACAAGAGAGGGCTGCCGAAAGATAGAAGACAACTGTCTTATTTATTTAGTTATATATCTACCAATTCAGTCATACATGGCTGTCAGATAGAAAACTTGACAGAATAGTTCAAGGACATATATATAGTAGGATAATAATCAATGGATTTAACTTACAAATAAATTAATTTAAATTAAATTACAAGTAGATTTAGCATGGATATTAGGAAAAAATGTCCCAATATAAAAAGTTATTCAGCAGTAGAATGGGTTGCCCCAGGAGGTAGCTGTTGAATTACAAATAAACAATAAGTGATTGTTAATCAGCAATAATTAGATTTATGTCTAATTATCAATTAGTCCAAACTGACCAAATTTATGTTATTTTCATAATTATAAAAATGGATGCAAATTACATAAGTTGATGTATATAACATTAACTTATGCAAATCATCCAGACCCCTTTGGCTGCATTGTACTTGTTCACTACATCTAAAATCTAAAATAGGCCTGATTAGTTGAAGCTTCACTGTATTTCCTTTCCTCTGTTAGACATGCAGATTTTATTGTCCTCCATGGAAAAGAACCATTCATAGGAAAACACAAACACAAGTCTGTAGTGAAATACTGTACTATTGTTCCTAAAATGTAGTCCTCTTTATTAAAAAACCAAAAAGCCAAACCAGATCGATCACTTCCATTTCCATTCACATAAAAGATGTTTCTGTGAAAGAAAATGTAAGTTGATAACTGTATATAGCAAATTATCTGGTTAAAGGCCAAACTGTGCCAATTTATAAATTAATAAAGTGTGGAAAATCTTTTGTCAGAAGCTCTCCCCTTCTTTCTTTTGTACTGCAAATTTAGAGTTTGTAAGGTTTTCTTATAGTGTTTAAAATTCAAAATTAATCAGCTAACCTCTGTATTCTCTGCCCACACATCTAAACTGATTTCAGGCTGTAACCTTTTCAGTTCTATGATGTCACATCCCTTTACAACCATGGCATTCCAGAAGTTGCCTTAATCTGAGTGAGCTCATATTGACTTCATCCATGGCCACTGAATCTACAAAACCTCCAGTAGAATTTTTGTCTCAGTCCTAACAAGCTAAAGTGCTCTTAAGGTGGGGCTCTCTATTTTTATCATTTACCTTTTCTCATTTTTTCTGCTTGTTCTTTCCATTGTTTCACTTCATTTTCATTAACCAACCTAGGGGGGGAAAAGAAATTAATTTCTAATAAATATAAGCACCATATGAATAGCAAGTCCAAGACGCCAACTTGAAGTCTACGGAAAACCTAGAAAATTGCATCTGTACTTTTTCAATTATTATTTAAATTTATTCAGTTTTCTTACCATAAAACAATTTACTGTGGAAAGTCATTTTGTTTACATATTGCTACTTCGAATGACATTAATGAATGCTTATAAAATATTGACAGTTTTTTCAAAGAGAAGTTCTTTTTACATACGATTTATGAGGAAGAATATTCTCTAGCCTTTGTTCTGAGTACTACAATGCTATGGAATGTACATCAAAATATTTCTTTTGGGGGTGAAGTTATTGGCAATATTGATAACTTGGTTAAACATAAATCCTTTTTTGCATTCCAAATAATAAGAAGTTCTGTCACTATTTCCAAATTGCTCAGATTTGTATAGGACTAATTCAAAAATCAAAATAAACAAGCAACCCACTCATATGAAAGAGAGAAGACATGCAAGATTTTTTTTAAAAAAATCATTTACTGCAGAAATAAAGGAAGGCCCTTACATTCGGACAACATTTTTGATATTAAAGTTCTCCAGGGGTGTTGAGTCAGGGTCCTGCCCTTTATCATTTTGAATAACTATTTGTTGTATAATACGATCCAGCAGTAACCAGTACTGGACGGTGTTGCCGTTTCTCTTATCTAAAAGGGAGACAAAAACTGTGAATGAATGTGAAGGGTGGGAAAAGGAAGCATATGTCAATTTAAACAAATCTCAATTCCCAGATGTTTTTTACAGGAAATTGTGCTTTAGTGGTGAAATAGTTGCTGTAGGTTGTGGTGGAGGGGTATCAGTGAAAAACTGCTTTTCCTAACCCTTCATTATTATATATCAGAACCCCACCTAAGAGATGCTCTTTCTTCCTAATAAACTGGGGTTAATGAAATAGTCACTTTGCTTCTATAACAGTCTGAATTGACATGGTTTTTTTTTTCAGAGTGACCAAACATTGAACAATATTGACAGAACTAGCCAGTTGCAAATGATGTGATTTTTGTTATAAATAAAAAAGACTCCGAAATTAAACTTTCAAGAAAAAATTGGGAAGTGTGACATGGTCTTCTTGGATGATTGTATACCCAGGAACATGAATATCTTGCTTTAAAAGTCTTGAATACTGTATCCCAGCATCAAAGTGTATTTATAAAACTATGTGCAGTATTTTTTTTTTAGAGAAAATAATATATTATGCAATTTAACTCATAACCCGCAAGTCCCCCTCCTCCAAGAAATGGATGAATAATGCATCTGCGGAATTATGAATAAAAGGATGAAAATGTGAATTACACAAATCCACCCCTTTGTACTTATGAGTTATGCCTTAATTTGTATCAATATAAATATTGGACAATGTTCAGGATATTGCATAAATAAAGGACAGAATTTGTATAATGTCACTTTTGTATACTTTTACAAGAGGCAAATTTGATTGCAAGCATTGCAAAACAGCGTTGACGAACATGATGGAAATCATATACATTTGATGCTCTGAAATTGGAAGATGCCCTGATAATCTTTTACAAAACAAACTATACACTGTAGCTACTCTTACATTTTTTTTTTAATATAATGGCAAATTATTGTTGTTAGAAAAGACACTGGAACTATTGACAAATATACAGTAATTCCCACATATTAATAGTGCAGTTCAAAGTTATTCAAATAAATCCTGTAAGAAAGAGAAGGACAAAGCTCAAATGCTAGAAGATAGCAATGCATTCCAAGAGATTACTGTACTCAGATATACCTGGCAAAAATAGAATTGTACAGCCATTTTCAAAGGGAGCGCAGATGGGAAGAAATCATTGTGGGAAAGGACAAATTTGACATTTGCAACAGATATTTCTCCATATTTGATATGCAACTAATCTTTGAAAGTTATACTGAATCAACTATGTGAAACATATCAGGGTGCAACCCTTAAGTGAGTGCTTTTGACAGAAAGTCAAAATCTTTTCCTTCAGAATGCCTTTCCAGTGGAGGGAAATGCTTGTATATATCTGTGTAATTGAGTAACCAACAAATGTAGGGTAAATCGTGCAAAAAACATTTCAAAGTTGAATGTGATATGACTTTCTTGAAAGCAGTGCTTTGTCAAGACATTTATGAGCACAGCTGAGAAGATGTAATGGACACTTTGCAAAAGAATGGCACAAAGAGGTAAGTGTCTATGTAGATAATTAGCATACAAAATTTGATCAGCAATTGTATGAACTACTTTTTTTAAAAAAAAGAAGCATGATGGCTATGTATGAAGGATATGTTAAGTGGGAGTCCTGCGCTAAGTAGAGTAATGGACTTATTGGCTTCAGTGACCTCTTCCAATTTCATGGGATTTTATGACAATATAAGCTAATCCTGAAGAACTGGATGTAACTGAGAAAATCTTTCACACAGCAGATTCCCTTGCACTTACAGATCTTTTCCTCCATTTTTAACATTTGGTGGTGTTTACTTTTTTTAAATGATGTAAATCCAACCTGTCCTTCTCAAGTCTCCAGCAATGTAATGAAGACTGGAAAGTTCATCTGGTTTGAGCCAAAGTTATCCTTAAAGTTTTAATTCCTAGTTTACTTAGGCAATTGCCCCCATGCCAATCAATCAATCAATCAATCAATCACTCCTTAACATATTCTCTCTTTCACTCTATTTATCTCTCTCTCTCCATTTATCCATCTGTCCATCCACCCATATGTATTTCAAAATTAGTAAAACGCATAGACTGCAAATCTCATTGTTTCTGTACAATAATATCACGTTCACTATAATAATATAATAGGACGTGTTAAAGTTATAGCATTTCTAACCATTCAGAGGAAGCCTGCATTTCAAACATGTACTTCAATGCCAAAATATCTACTGTGAATATCAATAGAATCCTAAAGTTACTTTTTGTACTCACAAGGCATTTGGAGGCAGTGGTGAAGTATAGACATAAAATGCGGGTAGGCTTCTGTATGAGTCAATCTCTTTCTTGTGAGCTCAAACATCTGGGTTGCACTTTTTGTATCTATATGAACCTTTGGTTATTTGATGGGACAAAACAATTGAGGTTAAGATTAGTATTTTCACACATAATCATTCCTCCAGAGAAAGTTGCTACCTCTAATTTCTTTTTGCTTTCAATCAACTTTTAGTGAAGTTGGACTTTCCTACACATAGTTGAATGTGTCGTAAGAAACGTAAACATGAATGAATAAAATTGGCAAAATGTCAATCTATAAAGAGGAACTTGACAATCCTTAACAAGATTTTGCACGTATCCTTGAGGTCAGTCTGATCCAAAAAGAGATTATCTCTGATGTAGCAGTAGCAGAACATATAACACTTTAAAGCGTTTCAAATTTTTGAAAATCTTGCTACCTACTGAAAAATAGCCCACAGCTATGAAAAAGGAAGGATAAGGGTGAATCATTTATATGAAAGTTGGGCAAAGATGGAATAGGGGAGAAAAAAGACAATCTCCTGAAAGTTATAATTAAAATGTAACTTAATCATTTTGGGCAAGTGTTCAAGGATAACTAAAATGGCTGAGATATGATTCAGTTCTTAACAACGATCCTTTCTTGGCCAGAATATTTTTCTTGCTCATTCCAAATGTAGCAAAATAGTAGTACATACATACCAATTCAAATCTTTTGGCAAACTCCAACTCATCTTCATTTCGGAGCATTTCAAAAAAGTCTAAATGCCTGGAGGGAGGAGAGGAGGCAACTTATGGCAATGCCTTACTGAAGCAATTTTGCTAATAGGTTTGGCAAGAACATCCCACTACATTTAGAAGAGGCAGAACATTTAATAACCTTTCATTCAGAAGAGGTCATACAGTTAGTCCTTCACCTACCATTATAATAGAACCCAGAATTACATTCGTGAGTTGTGCCAGTTGTTAAGCAGGTCACCATGTGACCACGCTCAGTTTTACAACCTTTTTAATGGCAGTCATTAAATGAATGTGGTGATTGTAAAGCAAAAACTGCAGTTGGTAAGTAAATCCATTGTTTGCAATGGGTCTGCCGGAAACTGGAAATAAATGGTTTCCAGCAAAAAAACATTGAAAATCATTGGGCAGTGGTTGTCAGAATTTCGAATCCAGGTTGTAAATAGTCGACTACCTGCAGCTGTAACACAAATGTATTCTTCCTCAATATTAGAGGGACCCAATTCTTTCTCAAATTTAAAAACAGGGAAGCAAGAACAAGAGCCAGCCATCTTCAGAATTCCATGTATTCAGCTAACTCCACAATAATCATTCTTCATTTATCATCCTAGTTCTAAAGGAGCTGTACAGGCATTCCTCAACTTACAACAGTTTTTTAGTGACCGTTCAAAGTTACCATGGCACTGAAAAAAGTGACTTACAACCATTTTTCACACTTATGACCATGGTACTATTCCCCCTGGTCATGTGATCAAAATTCAGATGCTTGGCAACCAGTTCATATTTATGACCATTGCAGTGTCCTGTGATCATCTTTTGCGACATTCTGACAAGCAAAGTCAATGGGGAAGCCAGATCCAGTTACATTTGTCACTAAATGAACCACTGCAGTGATTCACTTAAGAACTGTGGCAAGAAAGGTAGTAAAATGGGACAAAATTCACTTAACAACCATTTCACTTAACAACAGAAATTTGAGGCTCAATTGTGGTCATAAGTCGAGAACTACCTGTACTCATATTTCAGAGAGACTTGGATAATTGAGTAGTGGCTTCCCATAAGAATATTTTCTATGGGTGCCAAGTAGAGTGGCTGGCTCCATGGTTGATATGTACATCAAGGGTGGATAAACTTTTGGGTGGTCTGGGATTGCACTTAATTTTTAAAAGACGGGGCAATGATACAAGCTGTTGGAGCCACCAAAGACTGGCCAGAATTTTTTTTTCTCATAGGTTTTAAGTAAGAGTGTTTAGGATTTATTTTGGTTGTTTAAAAAAATTTGCACTCAAAATGATAAGAAAGCACAAGATAGGTAAGATGTTACAGTTGAAGGAGGTACCATTAACTTCAAAAAAAAGGGAATAAGATATTGGCATGATGGATTCTCCCCAAGAGAATGGGTCATTTTAAGTACTAAGGCAGCAATGAATACTGAAACAGAACTGAGATATAATTGTTTGCTATAAATAGTTGTTCTTGATATTCTTTGCAAGCAGTTAAAGCTTTCATAATTTTCACTAGACTTGAATGTAACATTAAGTCATGATTGAGCATTATGTGCAAAACCTGTGCAACTATAAATGCTTCATTATCTTCTCTTTTGATGAAGCCAGAAGAAAAAATTTAATTTCATCTTCTTGATATTTGGTTATCATTAGTATGAATTAGGCATCAGATATAAACAAAATCCAGCCAATTGGAAAACAAGCCAATAACCAAACCTGCATAGTTTTGCTAGTTACTTAACAAACCACAATAAGTCTGGGATGAAAAAAGATAAAATTAAGCGTGACAGGAATTTTTCTACTTGTGAAGCAGTTAGAGAAGGGGGAGAAGCTCAGGTTTAAGATTAACTGGAGCTTCAGAGGTTCCTGTGCATTAAATCCTGGCTTAAATTCCAGCTAGCTTAGGAAAAATTCAAAATTTTAGATCAATTTCCTTACAATAGGATAGGTAGAAATGTACTATCAATTTCCTTTAACACAAAATCCAGGCAGAATGAGTAAGAAAGGCAGAAAAGACATTTTAAACAACATCACAAATCACATACTTACCTATCTAATGTGGAATTTTCATGTTCTCTTAACTTGTCAATTACAGGCTGAATTCCAAGCATGAGGAATTCATATCTAAGATGGAGTCTGAAGTCTAGACTTTCCTGGGAAAGAGGAAAAGAAGATGGCAATCTTTCAAAATTGTTCCTGTTAGAATGATAACACATTTGTTTTACCATTAAAGGTTTAAAAGTTTCCCCTGTTCAGTTGAGACTGATTTAAGGGGGCAGTACTCATCTCGGATTATCAGCCGAGGGAGCCTGAGAGAGGCTTCTGTCATCATGTGGCCAGCATGAAAATACAGAGTGAGGTAACCTTCCCGCTGAAGAAGTACCTGTTTATCTACTTGCATATGCCTATTTTCAAATTGCTGGGTTAGCTGGAGCTGAGGTGAGTAACAGGAGCTACGACATACAGTTTGGGTCTTGAACCTGGGCTCTTGGCTTTCCAGCTGATAAGCCCGTCTTAACCACTGAGCTTCAGCAGTGCCATTGTTTTACCAAAGATGTAAAAAAAGGAAAACGGGGACCCATGCAACAGATGAACTACCCTCTGTAATGACAGTCATAAAATAGGTACATTAGGGAAGTTTCTGGAAATTACAGAGTTACAATAACACTGGGATAAGACAAGATAGATGAAGTATCATTGACATCAGGAGTCAGGCAGGCAAGAAAATGGGGTTCATCGTCTTAGATCTTTCTAGCAGGTTTACTTTTTATTGATTCTACTGACTTGTCAAAAACAAAGCAAGCAAGGGGAGCAGAGATATAGCTTATATTTCTTTCCTAGACAACATGAGGGCGACAATAATAAGTAGTGCATTTATATTAGGGGAACACAAATTTACTCCTGTCTAGATATCACGGATATTAATTCCTACTGGTCTCCAACATCACCAATAGTTTTAAAAAACTGAGAGTTTCCAACATAGCTGGAGACACTAAGTTCTTCAGACACTAAAAGAATCGTAATTCAGTGGTAGGCAAATTATGCACATAAGAGGTTCCAGATTCACAGGGAATACTACTTTTCCAGAATATCCGTCATTAGGAGATGCACAAATTGCTCTGTCTGATATTATGATTTTGAATATTTCTATTTGGGGCAGGGTGAGAAGATGAGTGTTTGTATTTTAAGTAGGACAGAAAGATGCATAGGAAGTATCCTTTTCTTAAAGGGTAACTTGTGTTTTTGTTCTGTCCTTTCAAGAAATTGGGATGGGGAAAAGATCTCTGTCAAAATAATTTAATTATCTTCTTGGATATGAATGTGCAAAACAATTCTTTTGTGTACAGTTCCTCTACCTTCCTCCGGTAAATTATCAAGGTTTCTGACCTAAACTCTTTACTAATTAATGAGAAATCATTCCATCATCCTATGAAACTAGGAGTACCTGTACCCCATCTCTGCCCTATCTAAACTTACTGTAAGAGTTATGGCTGTCAATATGATGCAAGATATCCTATGTAGATGTTTTAATTATTGTTTCTGGAATCCTTGTTCAAACATGATAGTATCCCAATCAATGTTACAAAGTTCCCATCTCTAGCTTCTGAACTTACCACTCCAGCCCCTTGGCTGAGAACAGCATTGATAAAAGACATAATGGCGGTCTTGAGGCTTACTTCATCTCGGTATCGTCCCGTACTTCTATCCAAATCATTTATTAATGTCTAAAAATTAGAATATTTTTGATCAGTGTCATAGTGGTACTAAACACCAGGAGAGGAAAAAACTTTAAATGAAAATTAGACTCATTTTAATTATTTTTATGTTAAAGATAAAAGGTATATTTTCCTCCTTCTCACTTTTTCTCACATTCTCACACACATATCTACTAAGGGTTACTTAAGGTAATTTTATATGATTGTGTAAAAACCATACTGCTTCTATGCAAACGGCCCACTTATCAATATAATATCATGCATTTGGTATTAGATTCAAGGCATAGAACTCTGATGTTGATCATTGTTGAAGGTAATGTTTAAAGAGACTTAATGTTATTAAAAGAAGTAACATTTAATTGTGTTTGTGTAACTTAGATTTGCCTCTTATTGCTTCAGTGTACAGGAAAGCAATATCTGGAGAAAAGGAGAATAATTTTTACAGAGAAGATTCCTGGGGTTGTGTGGTAGACCAATGTCACTCCTATATGGCTAAGTCCTCCCAGGAGATGATCTGTGGTTGGGTCCATTGGTGGTGAATTTATTCTTGAGAGAGGGGTAGCCTTGTCAATGCTTAAGGAGAGAGTGTTCCCCCCCTTCTTAAGAAGCCATCACTGGACCCAATTGTGTTGGACAATTTTTGTAATCCAGGGAGGAGGCCTGCAGATTGGATGAGCATATCATTGTGCTTTTTCTTGACATGACTGTGGTAATGTTTGAAATTAAATGACTTCAGGGGCTATTGCACCATTGTTATGGTACAAAAATATTTATGCTGTGGAATATTAAAAATAATCATTCCATTTAAGGAGTAATTCAATGTTCCATACCTGAAAGCGAGTCCGTTCACTGGCATATTTTTGGTAGTGCACCATGGCCTCTAGTACCTTTTTGTGACCCCCAGGAACCAGGCACACAGCGCCCATGATTTCCAGCACCGCCACCTTAGTCTTAATGTTTTCAGTACTCAGACTCTGAGCAATTACATTAATACTCTCTGAGTGGGCCAGGACATGGGCTCTCCCAAGAGAGTTGTTCATCAGGGCTTTGATGCACCCAATGAGAGAGGTATGGATTCGAGATTCTGAAGTCTCATAGTCCATGCTCTTCAGGAAGTTCAGAATGCATGACAAGCCATCCAGATCAATGAATCGAGTTACAAACCTATCAGGAAAGAAGGAAAGAACACAAAAGAGGAAGATCACTTTCTTAGTCTAAATTTAGTTTAATTTCAGAGGATTCCTAAAGAACAGATTAAAATAATATCTCAGTGTAAGGATAATAGATTTCATTACCCATAAATAGATATGATAGCTGTGGTGCTACAGTGGTTAGAATGCAGCATTGTAGGCTAATTCTGCTGACTGCCAGGGGTTCGATCCTTACCGGCTCAAAGTTGACTCAGCCTTCTATCCTTCCAAGGTTGCTAAAATGAGGACCCAGATGGTTGGGGGTAAAATGCTGACTCTGTAAACTGCTTAAGGGCTGAAAAGCACTGCGAAGCAGTATATAAGTCTAAGTGCTATTGCTATATTCTGGTACCTTTTGAGGATATTGTTAGAAAAAGAAAGAAACCAGCTTCAAGGCTGACTTGACCCTTTTTTTAGTTTGGGACAGAATAATCTCTGAACATTTCACACTTCCCAAGACTGGGTATTCAAAGCCTAAACAGCCTGATCACTGCTACGAGGTGTAGAAGGCATGTATAAGAAAGATGATTATTCGATGGTAGAATAAACATTGCAGTGTCTCCTCTGATGGAAAAAAATTACTATGAACTTTCTCCACTTGTCTGTGGATAGAATTTGAATCCCCATTCTGTAAAATAATTTTTCATGCTGTAAAAAGACGTATTTAAAATTGAATAATACTGTCTAAATTAAAAGCATTCCTATCACTGGCAGGATAGCATTCACTAGCCAAGCAGTATGATTTCTACAATGCCGAAACAATGGCTTTATAATTTGATTGATTGCAACATCCCTAGACCTCAGACAGGAGAGGTGGGGGAATTTTTATTGGGAAGATGGGGCTTGTGATTCTAAACACATGGGCGGTAAGAGGCATTGAGTTAACAAATCTCAGCAAATTAAAACTGATTGGTATTACAACGAAGAGATTACTTTAAGAATCTTTATCCTAAAGAGCAAAAGGTAAAGAATTTAGTAATCTAGCAGCAAGAGCAACCAAAAAGCAACTTGCCTCATAGGTTTAGTCCTTAGTGCTGTTTTCAAACTCTCTATAGTTTTGTTTCGTTCCTCTTCGTCTTCTTTTTCCAAAGCGATCAATGACTTTCTCTGCACAAATTGAGAAAATTAGTAGCAGCCACCTGTTCAATATAGTTTGTTTACCTACTGTACTTTCCACAAATAAATTTGTGCTGAAAGTGATTGTCAGTCAGTGACAATGCAACAGCAAAATGGTCATGATGAACCCATTTACCACCACGATAGAGCACCCAGGCCACCCAACAAGACCTTCACAATATTCCTGTCAGTAGTTCCCTCTTAAAGGTTTATGGGCCTGGACTATGCAGGAAGAAATAGTCAGGACCTGACAAAGGGCATGAAATATCTCTCTACAAATACCGCAGGTTTAATAGAAACATTTTAATATTTCATTTATGTTTTTTCCTTTTCATATTCCATTTTCTTCATTTCTGTAAAATAAGATAAATTAGAAATGGTTCTTCTGACTTTCAAGCTCTGCATCAGGATAAGTAGAGTCCCCTGTTGGATAAGCTATATGATATTTAACTCTGATCATCATTTTATACTTGATTTTTTTAACGGTGGGTGCTCTCTTCTGAGCAACTAATCATAATCCCCCAAAAAAGTTCCAAAAAGATGTTGGGGATCTGTTTATTCATTGAGCAATATTGTCCCATTCTAGAATTGTGGGTCTGGTTTTGCCCAAATGAATAGCAAGTCCAGCTTTCCAGTTTATTCTTCTTGATGCAGTACTGGATTTAGCAGACCAAATTTAGTTTTAAAATGCCAACAAGAGAGATGTTTCAACCATTTGATGATAATAACATTTAAAACATACACATACTTTATTCTTATTTCCATTATAACTGTTTTTGAGTTGATGATGCAGTTGGACTGTCACTGAGACATTAAAAGAAGAAGCTGTCCCACAGAAGTATTGAACCAATGCTGCACATGTGCTTCTGGGTTGAAAGGATTAGCCGGTGACATCACCATTGCCCTGGGGATGCCCAGTTGGGGGCTCCTTTCATGTCTCTGGAATGAGCTGGAGCAAAAGACGGGACCTCAATCCCTCCCCATGTCAGCTCTCGGCTCTCAAACGCAAGCTTGCTAACCTCCAACCCAGCATCCTAACTGCTCAAGCCACCCTGCTCCTATTTAATCAATGATGTCATTCTTTTATGCCGGCAACATATTGGTAAAATTCAACAGGGGAAGATTTTCTTTAATTACAACTTTAGAGAGCAATAGTGCCACACTGAATATTTGCAAGGTGTATATTATTCTAACTCAATATCACTTATATCTGAGAAACGTAAATTTCCAATTATCTCCAAAATGCTTGACTTTACCATGGAGAAATACCCACACACATATCCTCAACATAACCACAATATAAAATTCACAACTGCTGAATAGATTGTACTGCATTCGGAAAGAAGACCTCTGCAGCCCTCTATAAAAATTTCAGGAGCTTTATTAAGCGCTCACTTCTATTGCATGACTGGATAACATTCAACAGTCAGTAAATTAGCTTCCTTAAAGTTAATTTGAGTCTCTTTAATCAAGGAACTCTTACTAAATTCATTAGAAACGTCTGCAGAAACAAATACTCCCCAGTTCTCCCTCCCATTTACAAACATAACTGGTCTTTTGCTTCTCAGACAACTGGCGGGTGAACCGATCTTGAACTTTTCAACACAACTTTCATCTTTTTTTGTTTAAACACTTTTGGCTTCTAATGATAATTATTCCAGGCCAAAGCTAATGTTCTACTGCACCACTCAGTACAGGAAAGGCCTTATATATGCAGACTGATTTTTCTCAATAGCACAATATATGTCAGAAGACCCGTGAAGAGATCAAAGGGTTACTTTACACAAAATGTAGCAAAAATATTGCAGCAGAGTTGGCGCATATAAGTTAATGAATGAACTTAATGAGTCACACATTAGTGGCTCAACAAAAGCATACTGTGGGCATTTTTGCTTTTGAAGAATTGTACTGTACACTTTTAAAATAAACACATTTCTAGCCCTTCTGAATAGCTACGCAACCTTGAAATCATGTTTATAGCAGCTGAAGATCAAAAGGCTGCTGTAAGCAATGCTTCAGTGCCATACATGGTTTATAAGCTTTTCCCCAAAAATATGAATAATAAATATTGTAAAATAATGCATAATATTTATCAATTCTTTAAAATTAAGATTAAAAAATGCCTTTACATAGAATAGAATGGAATGGAACAGAAGGGAATAGGAATAGAATAACAGAGTTGGAATGGACCTTGGAGGTCTTCTAGTCCAACCCCTTGCTTAGGCAGGAAATCCTACACCACTTCAGACAAATGGTCCTTTTTCCTACTATTGTTCTCATTGTCCAAATTCATACGCCCCCTCATAATACCCTCCAGATGTGTTGGACCAACTAGCAGAACGTCGTGCTGGCAGAGATGGTTGGTATTTTTAATCCTAACACATTTACATGAAGGAAGAACAGCTTATTCTCTCTATCCTGTGCTATGTCATTCTGAAAGGATGAGTTGAAGAATGACAAATTCCTGTCCAGTACTGATATAATCATCAGCTGTTGCAATCAGTTTTAATATTAGATGCCTTTAAAATGTAGCAGAAGGCTAATAACCAAACTGATCCATCAGAATAATAGAATAAGAGAGTTGGAAGAGAGCTTGGAGGTCTTCTTATCCAACCCCCTGCTCAGGCAGGAAACCCTACACCACCTTCAGACAAATGGTTATCCAATCTCTTCTTAAAAACTTCCAGCGTTGGAGCATTTACAACTTCTGGAGGCAAGTTGTTGCACTGATTAATTGTTCATTAAGACAAAGATATTAAGATAAAATTTTATAACAGTAATCTTAGACAATATCTTAATAATTCTTAGTTCCTTGTTAGGTTTAACTTGAAGAATTGGTGGGACCACAAAATAGACAAAGTAATAGAAAATGAAGAAATTAAAGTGCTCTGGGACTTTAGAATTCAAATGGACAAGCATCTGAGTATTGATTGCTGGTGGGGAGATGTTTTGGTCTTTTTGTACCCTTTTTAGCTTGTTGATTGTCTCCTGCATAGTATGTAAATGTTGTTCATGTCTATGTGTCCATTGATGGCCAATTTGTCAGAATGCCAAGCTTTCAGAAGAATTCGAATACCTCCCCACCAGCAATCAACATCCAGATGAACATAGATTAATTCCAAGATTAACATCAAACCAATAATCAGGAAGTAAATAATACTCCAACCAAGGAACTGCCAAAGAAGCTAACAGTAAACGGCCCAACCAAAGAATTTCCAACACTACTCCCATCAACACAGACAGGCAAGCCACTAGAATAAAAACTCAAACCCTACTCTTTACTAGCATTGATGATGTTACCTAGTTTAGGTAATGAAATATGTGCAAGCTCAGAGAGTGCCAAGGACTCTCATTTCAGCCCTGAGCTACAAATATTCTTTATTGAGATAAAAAATTGGAAAAAATCACAAAATACAAAGACTTGCAAATAGAAATAGAATGACTGTGGCAAAAAAGCAAGAGAGTAATAATAGTGATAGGCATTTTGGCTGCAATCCCAAAACAATTGCCACTCCACTGGAACACCACTGGCATTAACAAAATCATCATCAGTCCATTGCAAATGTCAACTTTACTTGGAACACCTTACATCGTGCAACAATATCCTTAACACCATCAAACAAGATCTCCCATCCCAGGTCCTTGAGAAGGACTTGATAGGTGGATAAAAATGCCAAAGCTAGTGTAAACATCTGGGTCACTGTGCGCTGAACCATAATTTAATAAACTTGTATGCCACCCAACTTCCAATGAACCTGGGCAACTCACAACAATAAAACAAAGAAATTACAATTTATTTGTTTATTTTTCACATTTCTGAATTGCCCATCTCCTTCAAAGAGAGAGTTTATTAGTTTAAACTAATAGTGATAAAGATAGAAGGTGGCAAGAATGACAGACCAAGTGGAATGAAGCAAGGGGTCTCATTCTCCCTTGCCAAAGGCCTGGATGAACTTGGCATAGTTTGGCTATTTCAGATATCTAACAGTTGTAAAAGGTATTACAAGATATAAAAATTACTAAAATGCCATTTTTTCTGCAGGATGAATCACATTCTTCAATAGATTAGAAAATGTTAACCCAGTCCTTCTAAAACTTTTATGAAAAGGCACACTTCAGAATTATGCCTCTATTTGTAACACATATTGGCATGCTGTAGCTTGAGTTCACCTTGACAATCAGTACCCTTAGCCTCAAAATTTAGTTGATTAATGTTTTCTTATTGCTATCTGGAAAACCATGCCTTTTAATAGTTTGGATAATAGTTTGGATCAAAGATATTTGTCAAATACAATTTCTTCAAGATTTTTTAAAAAGAAAGCAGAAAAGAGAAACAAAAGCTTACAGTCATCACTGTACTTTTAGGAGCACCTTAGGAAGATGATAATGTTTCTTTTTCTTGACTTGCAAAGCCAACCAGCCTGGCAATGACAGTGAAGGAGAAGAGGACAGGAACTGGTTAACATTCCTGAAACATCTACTCTATAAAAAGAAACCCACAGACTGCAGCTTTACCGCCATCTTGATGTCCTTGATGAGTGCTGATGCTGTGGAGGCGGCTAGCACCAGAACAGCCCAAGAGAAGGAATGAGAGGCCAATGGAGATTTATGTGAAGAGAGTGAGATGGACAAGGTAAAATTGTCAGGAGGAGTTGTTAGAAAGTAAAATATATTGTGACAATTCCACTCCTGCCGTTCATCAATAAACTGACAGATCATTTAGTGTCAATTAGGTGTGATAGATGGACAAGTCCCCATGATCCCAGGCCAAAATTAATAGCTGGGAGGGAGAGGGTGATTGAAAATGACGTCTGACATTGAGAAGAAAGTCCTGAAGGTCCCCAAGGGGCCATTACTTGCCTCATTCCCTTGCAGATCAATGCAGGAACAAACCCAAAAACTGACACTTCAAGCCAAAACTTAATCAGACTTCCTTTTTCTCAAGTTTTGCTTCCTTACACTGCTTCCTCTCTTCTCTCTCACCCATCCAGTGAACAGAGCAACAGGTCACAATGAAAAGTCCAGAAACTCTCTTTCAACATTTAAGAGTTTAAATTCAACAATTAAAATTCAGGCTTTACAGATATAACACAACAAATCAGTTCAACTATTTATTGTTGTTTCCCATTTAAGGAATTGGATGAAGATATTATTATGAATCAGTGTGTATTCATATAGAATATTCTCCTCATACTTCTTTATATTGAAAGATCCTGTGTGGTTAGAAATACAAACAATATCCAAGTTGCACAGATGAAATAATCCTTACACTGACAATAAAATGATTTGTTTCCATTATACTTTTAAGATCTTTTAAGATATAGAAGATAGAAAAGTACTGTTTTTATGAGTAATTAATTGTTTTGTTCAAAACCTACATTATGTTAAAGTTGGAGGATGGACAATAATATAAATTAGAATTTGCACTAGTTTAGTCAATCTACCTTCAATAATGTAGTTAAATTATCATAGCCCTTAATTGGAGAATTCCGTCTCCAGGAATTATACTTCCAGTTCCGATATATCAGCTTTAAATGATAAACATTACCAGTCTTAAATGTCAGAGTTTTTACTTTTGTAAAAGAGAATTGTACCCCAAAGCATATCCTGCCACTTAATATTCTAAGGTAGGGGTCCCCAACCAAGGGTCTGTCGACCAGCACCAGTCCATGGCATGCCAGAAACCAGGCCGTGCAAATAAGCGAAGCCCCATCCACAGGATGCAGGAAGCATGTAAAACCATGCCCACTCCGATCCTTGGAAAAATCTTTCTCCCCGGTCCCTGATGCCCAAAAGGTTGGGGGGGGGGGCGTTTCTAAGGCTCATCAAATCATGTTTTGATTATTTGTTTTAAAAATCGATTTTATCATGTCAGAATACATTCCCATGTTGCCAAACCTGATCATCTGTTTTAATACAGGTTTCTACTAAAAACTATTATTCTAAAATATAATTGAAAGAATTAATGTAGTATTCTCTAGAAACATTCATCTTCAGCATCATGCACAGAAGATAGATAGATAGATAGATAGATAGATAGATAGATAGATAGATAGATAGATAGATAGATAGATAGATAGATAGATATTCAATGGTATTTGAGCATATTAATTGTGGAAGCTGACAAAACAAATTCTAAATTCCCAATTTATGTTGTATGTCATTCCTCCTGGGAAACTACCATCAGGTCATGGTGGGAAACCTCAGTCAATTCAATTACCTGAGAGTGAAGCTGGAAGGAACTGCTGGAAAGGTTGCAAAGGAAGAGGTGAACCTAAGAGTAATCCACGGTGAAGCAGATTAAGGCTCTGTAGATATGAAGGAAATCACATAACCTACAAGAAGGAACTCCAGATCAATCTCAATGACAAGCTGGAAACAACTGTATTAAATAAGACAATATTAACTAAGACAAATCTCCAGAGTTGGAAGGAACTTGGCAGGGAAGAATACAGAACTTTGAATTTTCATGAGTAGATTTGAAAATGGTGACATCCCTAGACTAAAACTATAAAGAAGCATAGTCACTGGGGTATTAGTGCTGAAACAGGAATTCTTCATTTTCACAAAGAATTGGAATATGAGAACCCAAAGCCATGGAAAACCTACAATTGTTGAAGATGGAATGCAGCATACAAAATTGGATGTTTGGGGAATAAGTTAATTTACATTAGACAGAATGGGACATGTTAAATCAGATAATTACATGATACTTGATCAGGTCATAAGATTATATATAAGAATGGAACGACAGTATTTTAAAAAACAGTGCTGCAGTAAATGTGTGTCTTATTACGGCATCTATTAGAATTAATGAGTATTCACTGACTATTGATGTTATACAATATAAGCATATGTTCCTACCACAAAAACAAATGATGGAAGACACTGAAGAATTCAATGTTAACATCTAGAACAGATCTGGAAGCTGAGTCCCCCTAACCAACTTGGTCAGACTGAAGAAGCTACTTGGATAAACAGTGCAACATTTCAAACCAACAAAAAAGTCCAGTTGCCATGACTCAACTTCCAGGCAGCTCTGTCTGGATGACTGAGAATCTTCATCAACATCTAAAAGAGATTTAGTACAATTAATTCCTGACTGGCATGCAAACAATGGAGAAACTGGGGAATCAGGAATTTTAGGAAGATTTGGAGTGAATAAATACAATCATGCAAAATACAGTTTAATAAAGTTTTCTGAAGACAATTATTTTGCTAACACAAACATAGGTAATACATATGGACATCACTAGATGGACAATATCGGAATTAAGCTGACTAGGTAATACAGGACAGAAGATGTAAAAACGCAATCCAATCAGTCTGGATAAATCTAAGCCTAGACCATGAAACCTCATAAATTATTAGTGTCAAATACATGGATTAAATTTGCTAACCTAGACAGACTAGATACACCAAACAGATTTAACCTGGATGACATATAGTGAGATTGGAAGATCAGTGTAATAGATTCAGTACATTTAATTTATATGAAAAAGAATTTGAGGAATTCTGAGAAGAGATGAAAGAAATTGGGATAACTAAAACATAAAAAATGCTCCCAAAATTTCAAAGAGAAAAAGATCCAAGCGACTTTCAGAACAAATTATTATAAAAGCCAAGAAAGATAGATGATGAAAGCCTTGAGCAACTAGAAAGATGTATGAGGACTGAAGACCAACTTTCAACATCAAGTAAGAAAGGACAAAGAAAAAAATCTCAATCACAAATGTCAACAAATAGAGATACATAATAAGAAAATGGTTTTAAGATTAGAGAAAAAATTAAAATCACAGGAATATTTATAGATAAGTTATAAGCATTCAAAAAAGTTACAGATGAGATATAATAGAGGCAAAAAGGTTAAAATAAGATGGGAAACTGTGTTGAAACACTTTATAAACAACATTACAAATGGCAGAAACATGTATAGAAATTATAATCAAGAACCAACTCCATTATAAAGTAAGGTATCAGAGGCAAAGACCAGCTGTCAAAAAGAAAACACCAGGCACAAATGAAATACTCTGAACTGTTTAAAGTTGCAGAAGAAAAAGTAGTTAGTACTCACACGTCTATATCAATAAATACAAAGTTTGTGACTTATAGATTGGAAAAGATTAGTACAAATGGCTATATTGAAAAATATAGATGGCAAGAGAATATACATATTGCTATTTGACTCAGTCCTCCTATGAGCAAAGTTTTGCTTAAAATCTTACAAAAAAAGAATAGCTACTATATATATATATATACTGTATATGGTTGCCCATCTAACAAGAAGCAACCCTACGCAGTGTACAATAATCAATAAAACAACAATATAAAATAATCATTATAAAAACATAAAAAGCCATATTAAAATGAAAAATGCTATTTAAAAAATTAAAACATACAAGCCATAGAGAGAGAGTAAAAAGTTCATATGGAACAATGTAAAAATGCTTCCAGTTCCCTAGGCCCCACAGATCTGGTGATATAATCAGGTGTTGAATCTTAACCACCTCCAAAATGATGACAGGGATGAAGCTAACCTTTGGGAAGGAGAATGTTCCATGCACCATGGCAGAGAAGGCCTGCATCTGAGATCCACCAAATGTGAATCTAATGGGACAGGCTGCCTGATCTAATGGGACAGGCTGATGTAATCATGGAGAGGTAGACCCTCAGATAACTCAGTCCCATGCTATGAAGGAGTTTAAAAGTTAAAAGCAGCATCTTGAATTGGATCTGGAAGCACACAGGCAGCCAATGGCAGCTGATGTAGCTTGCAGAGCACTACTGTATATATGGATAGAGAAACAGCAAATGAATAGGGGCTTCAAACAACCAAAGGGACATAATACAAGATGAATAATGCAAAGAGTATGGGAACCTACATAGGAAATTTACCTCTTCTACTGTAAATTGATTACAACAAGGCCTTTGATTATGTTGATAATACAAAAATGTTTATTAAGAATAACAGGTATGCTGTTTATCAAAAATTATTTTTTTGATAAAACCACAAGTATTGTAAAAACCAGGTTTGGTGAAACTGATTGGTTCCGAATGTAGAATGGCATAGATGCATATTATCCTCATATCTGCTTCACTTGTATGGTGAATATATTACATGAATGGCAAGATTGCATAAGACGACAGCTTGAATCAAAGCTAGATGTCGAAATACTTACAATTTGAGATATGCATATGACACCTCTTTTTAGCTGAACATAAAGAAGACTTAGAAGATCTCATTTTAAAAACAAAAATGGGAAGTGAAAAATGTTAATATTAAATAAGCAGACAAAGATAATGTCAACCAGCTTGGTCACAATTGACCATGATAAAGTGAAGGCACTAGATATTTTGTTTTCCTGGACTTAATAATAAATAAAGATGGATAGAATGCTGGAGCAGTAAAGACATTAATCCTAGGGAGGAAGGCATTGACAAACTCAGAGAGGTCATGAAAGATAAGGGCATTTCTATGATAAGAAAGATCAGAATAGTTATAGCATTGTTTTTCTATTCAAACTGTTTATCCATGAAACAGTAAAAGAGCAAAAAATATGATAAATATTTTCAAATTATGAATAGTTTTTAAGAATAACATGGATTTCAAGAAAAACCAGTCAATCGATCTGAATGAAAAACTGATAGCTGCCTTAAAATGATAATCAGCAAACCAAAATTCATCTATTTTGGACATATGATGCAAGCAAATGATGAAAGAGAAAAAAATGATTAGGCTTTGGAAAGTTGAAGGAAAAAGAAGTAGAAGACAACAGAAAAAATGGATGGACTGAATCAAGATTATTGAATGTCCTTGGAAGAGCTATGCATTATTATGAGAAGAGGGTGAGATAGAAGCTATTGTCCATACAGTCACCAGAGACTAGGCCCACTTTACTATCACAAATGGTACAGAATATTTATCTAATTTTTTTGTCCAGCATTTGTTATAAATTGAATTATGTACATATCAACTTACGATTTGAACTTCTGTAGGATCTCTTAGATTTTACAGATGATA
Source organism: Pseudoxyrhopus heterurus (assembly GCA_032468235.1). Taxonomy (NCBI): domain Eukaryota; kingdom Metazoa; phylum Chordata; class Lepidosauria; order Squamata; genus Pseudoxyrhopus; species Pseudoxyrhopus heterurus. Next base: position 26,188 of record JANHJO010005686.1, on the reverse strand, counting down.
CTCAGACAAAGATCTGTTTCAGTTCTGGTGTTATATCTTTGGAATACCCTTCTCAATAGGTCTGCCTGGCTTCCTTGTTTTTCCATAGTCAAGCCCATAATAAAGATATTTTTCATTTTACTGTGCTATAATCATTTTACTGCTGCCCTTTAATCAGTGTATTATTCTTATCAGTGAATCTTTTATTAGTTATAATGTTTACAGATATATTTTTAAAATTATATATTGATCTATTCTGTAGTCTTCATTGTAATTTATAGTATAAACCATTTTGACACTATTCTGGAAACCCCAGATATGAATTTAATTATTATCAATGTTCCAACAACTATAAGTCAGTGTGGGAATGTTCATGGGAATTTCTTTGTCCCAAAAATAGTGGAATTTAGTCTCATTTTCCTTTTTCTTGCTCTCTTTCTTGTGTTTTCTATGAGACAAACACTATTTCTACTCAGTATTGCTTCTTCAAATTAATTATTTCTAATGAAGTCATAAATTGAAAAATAGATCTTTAAGTCATCAAGTTCAAACTTTTAGTGAGTGCAGAAATCCAAATTAAAGCATTCCAAAAAAATAGCTATCCAGTGCTGCTTGTCCATATCCAGTAGAATTATAAATCTGTGAAGGACCAAAAGGATCATCTAGTCAAATCAACTGAAATGTGCAGGAAAATCAATTAAACCATACATTAAAGCTGGTTGTCCAGCCTCTTCCTAAAAATCTCTAAAGATGAAGTACCTACAATCACTACGGGTAGATTATTGTATACATCTTACTGTCAATACTTGCTTTCTTATGTTTAAAAAAAATCTAAGTAGCTGCGAATTGTACCCACTATTTCTGGTTCTAATTTCTGTGGCCATGAAAAATAGCTTTCTTTTAGGTATCTGAACATCATGTTCTGATCATGATGCTACCTCACATTTTCTGTTCTTTGAACAAAGCATTCCAAATTCCTTCAGCCTGTTTTCATGGAGTATGTCTTCAAGTTCCCATATCATCTTCATTGATTTTCTTTGAACCATCTCTAATCTGTTACTATCCTTCTGAAAATGTGATTAGAATTGTACACAGAATTCCATGTGTGGTCTCACCAATGTAGACTAGAGAGTTCACATGTTTTTTTATATGATCTTCCTCTGATGTGGGGTAGAACATCTAGCAGATGTCTCACACTACTGACTCATGTTCATTTTGCCAATGGTTGTACCCGTCATGTTCAGATAAGGCATTTCCAAGCCATTAATTTCCCATCTTATATATGTCCTATTTTTTTTCTCTTTAAATGCAAAACCTTATATTTCTCCCTGTTAACAGGCATCTTGTTCCTCTCATCTCAATCTTCAAACCTGTCCAAATTATGCTGCAATCTCATATAATTAGTCTTGTGAATTGATCAGACCTATTGTATAATTTGTGCATTTATTGAATAGCACCTAGATTCTATTTATATTATAAGTGTTTTGAATATCAATTTTCATAACCATTTAAAATGTAGTGACAACTTAAACTGTGTACTCTATTTTGAAAAAATCTGCTATACCAGAATCCTGGAATCTAATATTTTCTTACTTCTAAAGGAAAGACAAGATTTGACTTCAACCAAGAAGTATAGACTAATTTCATTGCTGAATGATGATTACAAAATATTTACAACAATATTGGCTGAGTAAAAGATTTTAGAGGACTTTATTCGGGATTATCAATGTGTATCATTACCTAAAAGACAATAAAAAACAAAGAATTGTATTGGTTGTAATAGAGTATTTCAACAAAAAGCAAGCAACGTTGATTTTTCGTGATGCACAGAAGGCTTTTGACAATTTGAACTGGTCATTTATGTTTATTAAAATTTTGGAAAATATGGATTTGGGGGGAAATTATTCAAGAAATCAGATATACACATCCTAAAAAGCATATATTATTGTTAACTGTGACTTAACTAAATCATGTGAAATCCAGAAGAGGATAAAACAAAGATGACCTCTGCCATCTTTGCTTTTTATTTTAGTTCCAGAAATTTTGAAACATTAGACAGTATGAGAAAATAACAGGTTTGAAAATTTAAAACAAGACTTACTAATTGAAGGCTTTTGTTGACAATTTAGTTTTTTTTTACAAGAACAAAGATCTTGGTAAAATGTATGAGTGTACCAGCCCAAGAGAGTCTGATGAAAAGGAAGGGTTTTAAATTGAGAAAATCAAATACTTAGGGGTCACACTGACCAATATGAATGATATGTTGCTTTACAATAACTATTTCAAGATATGGAAGGATATTAAAAAAGATTTATTGAGGTGGGGAAAAGTACAAATGTCATTGTTAGGTAAAATTTAGTGATTACTTTTATTAAAGACAATATCAATCTTGACTATTGATGCACCATTTAAACAATGGAAAAAGATATTTCTAAGTCTGTATGGCAGGGGAAAACTCCAAAAATTAAATATATATTGCTGCAAGATGCCAAAAAGACAGGTGGATTAGGTCTACCAGATTTAAAATCATAGTTTGGTGCTTGTTGTTTGGTATAATGAAAGATTGGATGTCTCTGAAGATAGGAGATTATTAAAGTTGGAAAGAAATGATCTGAGGTTTGAGTGGCACTGCTATTTATGGTATGACAAAGTCAAGGTTAACATAGATTTTCAAAAATATTTTGTTAGGAGTGCCATAATGAGGATTTAGAATACCGTAGATATAAAGCAAGATATCCTAAAATTCCTTTATGGTAAACCCCCCAGAAGTTTTTTTTTAAGAGAAATGATAACTATACAAATTTGGTTAACCTATGCACATTTATTGACTTTCTCTGAAGGAGAGCCTAAATTAAAAACTAGTGAAGAACTGGGAAGGGAAGGTCACATTTGTCAATATTATGCTTATGCCCAGTTGACAGAAAGATTTAAAACGAACAGAAAGAAATTCGCTTTTATCAATGAAAAAACTGGTTTTGAATTGGATTTATGTGCTAGTGAAGGACATATTATTGCTAAGATGTATGAAGTATTATTGGAAATGAATTTTTAAAAAGTGTATGATTAAATGGGCAAAAACGTGGGATACAACATAATGGGAAAATATGTGGAGTAAAGGATTGAAAGTTACACTGAATTATAATATGAAGAATAACTTTTACAAGATGGTGTATCATTGGTATTTAACAATAGACAGGTTGTCAAAGATAATAAGGGTGCCAAATATATGATGGGAATGTAAGCAATCTAAAGATATATTTTCTCATCTTTGGTGGACAGGAAAGGAAGCTAAGAAATAGTGGGATCAGATACGTATTTTAATTCAGAGAATTCTCAAATTGCATGTACAATTGAAACTAAGTTCTAAACTGAATTCTAAGTTTGATGGATAAACAACTTGAAACTGTTTTTATATATGATAGCAGCAGCAAAGCTTATTTACATGCCAATGGATGGTGAAGTTAATGGAGTTGGCAGATATGATTAAATTGACTGCTTAGGGTTTTTTTTTTGAAGGCCAACTTCTATATGGAAACCACTTTTGGATTTTTCTGCTTGGAACTGAAAGAAATGAAATTTTAATCTTGGGATTTGATGACTAGAATTTGTTATGACTATAGAAGTATTGTGTGCTATGGTTTGCTCTAGTTTAAAGGGTTATTATATTTTATGTTGGTATCTATACCAAAGAAAGTTGGAACTTAGTTTTTCTATAGCTTATTTTCTTTCTTGTCTGAACCCCCTAATTTTGCTTTTTCCCTGCATTTTCCCCTTTAAGCCCTTTTTCTTGTTCTTTGTATTTCATATTTTTCCGAAATTTAGTAAAATTGTAAAAAGTAAGCCTTAGGTAATTAATTGTATTACCATTAATAAAAGTGTTAAATAAACCTGCCCCCAAGATTGATCGCTGCATAATCCCACCACTTATTGCTTTCCAACTTGACCCAAAGCCTTTAGGACTGACTCTCTAAATATGATTGGCCAAGTAGTTTTATTCCCACTTCACTGTAATACTTTGCAAACTACATTTTAACAGTTTGTTCATGAGGAACCTTATCCAAAACTTTGAGCAGGGGTTGGACTAGAAGACCTCTAAGGTCCCTTCCAGCTCTATTCTGATTGATTGATTGATTGATTGATTGAAGTTGGATTATATCCACAACATTCCCCTTGTCCACTGTATTGTGTCAAAAAGTGAGGCAAAATTGTCTCATGGGATTTATTTTTTACAAAGTCATGCTATGTTTTAACAATCATGACACTGTCTTCAAGATTCTTACAAATGGCCTGCTTTTTAACTATGAAAGAAAGATTAGGTCAGGGTTAGGTTTAAGCCCTCAGCCATGTCAGTTTAGAGCTGGTTGGCATAGTTATCTTCTCCCCATTGATTTCAGTTGGGGAAGGGAAGAATCTACTAGTGTCAAATCCTGAAAAATCTTTGAAAGCAGCAAACAATCTCATGGAATGTTCACTACGTTTCACATATTTTATCTTACTATTATTCTTATAATGGTTTTGTATACTGATCAGATTATCTCTACATTATAGTTGGAAGGCTGAAACACAATCCTGATATTTAAATGCATAAACAATATTAACATTTCCACAAGACATAAAAGCATGCATGACTACACAAATGTCACAGCTCAAAAAATCAGCTTAAACCAGCTCATCTTTTTATTTCATTTTTAAATAAATCCTGAAGCTCAACTTCAACAGGACAGGCTAAGATAGAAAAAGTTAGGGAAAAAGCAAACCAATAACAAACTGCACAGCAGCGTACTCACAACAGTTTGGAAAATATGAAACATTGATCAAATCAAGTGTCTGGTTTCGAGTATTAGCTAAGTTGCTCAGGATGCTAATATGAAGGCTTATATATTTGCATGTTACAAGCTTCATTGACAGCTTTTTTGAAAAAATGTCATATCACTATTGCTTCAATTCCCCAAGCAATAGCAATAGCACTGTATTTATATACCGCCTATCAGGGTTTGCAACCCTCTCTAAGCGGTTTACAATGTTAGC